>OW028585.1:27725901-27782019 GCA_932294295.1 Alitta virens | reverse complement strand
AAATACTCTACATGTCTGAGAAAGATCATTATTTCCTTCTGAGGTAATGAGATTTTGTACATTGCATGTAAGCCCTCCTAAATGCATGAGGTCACCGTATTTTTGAACTGAGGTTGATCAGGTACTGCCATTGCATGAGATTCCATGAGTGAGTTCATTAGTCAAGCAATAAGGCAAATAATTTGTTTTGTTGAATGGCAGTACGCAGTTAGCATCTGACATCGTTTTGATGTTGGTCCTATGTGGGCGACGTCGGACCAACATTGGGCCAACGTTTGGGCCAACTTTGGGCCAACGTTGGGCCGTTGTAGCATAGCATGTTGTCAGGGTATTCAATATGAAAATCATAAAGTTTTCGAATATTTTTACATCTAAAATATGGAACAGCTCAAAATTGACAGAAATGTTTGCAAAGTCAAACTATTTATTATATAAAGCTGACTAATCTCCATAATTTATGAAATAAATATGATACAATACAATACAATACAGTACAAATATATTAATGGTGAATGTTTTATACGGTATTAATACTTCCTACAAGGTATTGTAGGAAAACCACACGTCACTGATCTGCAAAACAGATCAGACAAGGTGTGTGCGTAGCACCCTCTGACTCTGATCTGTCAAAACAAATCAGGGACGACTATGGTTTTTCCTTTATACCCCAATTAATTTCAGCCATGAGGAACTTTAAATTTTTAAAATCGGATGAAAATTGATGAAGTTATTGAATAAATTGTACCACGGAGCGAGTCCCTGTTAAATGGAAATGAGACTTGAATGCAACGTCACCAGCGTCATTAAAGTCCTCACTTCGCGTATATTTTATTGCATATCTGATACAGATTTTGTCCGATTTTCAAAATGATAACTTGTTATGTACGTAAAGCCATGAAATGTTACCGTATAAGTTTTATGAATCTGTTATAGCCGCGCCAGAATTTTTTCGGCCATATGCAATTTGTACTTATTTGGAAATTGCAACGTATTTAGTTCCCTTATATGGGCATGTATGGACGTCATTCTATATTATATGAAAAGCAGATCACCAGGCCCACACCAACCGATATGGCTGCATTGGGGAATGAATTGCCTAGCAACATCGAAACCATAGAAACATGCTCCAAGAACGATGCCCACCTCACTTGCATTAGCATTTTCCTGCCATCTGTTTTCCAAGAAATTAGCATCCAAATTAAGACTCCAAGTTGTTTTGCATTCTTAAGACATGTATTGCTCTGTACTGTAAACAGTGATTAGAAGGTCTTTATGCAACTTACATAGCTGTAAATTAATGAAGACAATGATACATTTGTATGTGTAAAAATTAGTAAATAAAATGTATCATAGAATGAGTAATAAAATGGCAAGTTATATACAACCCCCTTATCTTAAAGAAATTAAAATTTGATATAAATTCTCGAGAAATACCGCTCTTATGCATAAGATTATAAAATCTTTGCACATTTTTAACATGGACCTTAAACAATTGATACAATGTTGTGTTACTTAAAAAGGAAAAACGATCTTTGAAACTTTTATGCTCAATAAAACTGCAGCAGAGAAAGAATGGATAACTTAAAATCACGCTTAAGGCATCACCTTAAAGGTGACAGTGCAGAGGTTAATTGTTAAGAGGTATTGGCTAACGCGAAGAGACTCCCTGAAAATGTCATGCAAAGTGGCGCAGACGGCAGGACGAACGGTTTAAAGTAGACATTCGCGTGTCAAAAACATCACTGCCGTAGCATTGGCGAACAACATGGCGAATCGGCTGAACTTGAGCTAAATATTGGCACGGTCACCCAATATCGGCTACAGATCAGCTTGCTCCCAAATACATTGTTGAGCGGACTCACTCGACTGCTGTGATTTCTTGGATGACACTGAATTTGTCCAGATCAAACTGCAAGTTATCTCAATTAAATATCTTAGTGTTTGTCTAAAAATGGGATGAAATTCAGTATAGGTACACTGCACTCTAAAAACTATAAGTGCTATATGGAACCTTTAAAGGTTCAAAAGCCCGGTATAGATATGGAACCTTTATTGGTTCTTTTTAGAACCTCCCTAAAGGTTCTTTAAATGAACCACTGAAGGTTCCATTTTAAGGATTTTTGATGGAACCCAATGGTTCTTGAACAAAAGTTCTGTATGGAACCCAATGGTTCATGAACAAACCCATCAAATGGTTCTGTAAGGAACCCTTGGATTGTTCAACAGTTCTTCAAAGAACTTTTATAGGTGCATTTCTGGTTCTGTTTAGGGTTCAATTTAGAACCCTGCGGTTCTATTTGAACTTAACAAGGTTCAAGTAAAGGTTCATATATTGGTTGAATAAAGGTTCTTTCATATATGAATAAATATACAGCACAACAAAATATATTTTGATTTATACATTTATTTTCTTTCATGAACAAACATAGTTTTGGTATATTGGACTGAGCTCCACACTGTATATTAAATCACTTCATATACAATGTACAAGTTTACCATAATTAACCATACCACAATCAAGAAGGCAAAATTCAACATAACACATGGGGTATTTTTGGTATCCAATAAACAGCAATGAAACATTCAAAAGCCAGTGAAATATCAGGTTCTCTGTCTTGGATGACCATCATGCCATATTTCAACTTTTTCCAAATAAAAATACTGGACTCACTCTTGTGCTTGATCTGAACAAAAATGTGGGTGTTGACTCTTGCAAAAATAAAGCGTAATAAGAGTTGCATCAAATACATTAATCATATAACATCACCAATTATAAGGATCAGACTTATATTATTACAGCTGTCAATGTTTTGTGATAGTTATTAACTAGGTAGCAACAAAACTGTTTTTATATTGTTGGTGCTATTACTGTTTTTTGTTGCCCACTTGGTGGGTTTTGTTCTTAGTTGTTGACAGGCAATCCTAATGTAAATTTTTAATATGTCATCCAGTCACTCATTCTTTATAATTTTCCATAATATACACAAGTCTATGGTCTCCTTGTTGGTATTCTGTCTAAGGGTGGTTCTATATTTGTATTATGGATGCTCAAACAAAAAAATTTGTTATCTCTGATTTTTCAAGAAATTTTATTTTTTAAAATACTATACACAAAGTTTTTTTTACCTTTCCCTTTCTCCTTAATGTACCCTGGCAAGCTCTTTGAAAAAATACAGTTGTGGCTTCATTCAATATGAATATTTCAATGTGATGAAAAAAATTGAAAAAATAAAAAAGGCAAAAATTATGCAAATATTCGCAATTTCATACGAAACATTACATAACAATTGCAAAGTGGCTTGAAAATTAACGACATGTGTTAAATTATCCTACAAAAAAAAAAGTGCAAAAATATGCTGATTGCAAGTGCCACTTTTGTCCTATATACATTGTAGATTTATAGCTGACATATCTGCCTGCAAAATCTAGAGGCATGAATACTTTTGCAATCTACTGTATATGCAAAAGTGACATTTACGGATTGATGATATTGAAAAATAGCAATTTTATATTTTTTGTAATGAATACTCACCATGACAAGCAATACATTTTCTGCAAGTGATATTTCTTGAGCAGTTCACTGTCTATGCTTTCTCAATGCTACAGTGTAGTACAGTCCTCTTCATTAAATCCTGAATGTTTCTATAGTCATTTGGCTTTTTCCCCTACTCAAATATCTGCAAAACAATACAACTTAACAATAACAACATGTTTTTATGTCTTGATTAAACCAAATTATTTAAATATTAATTACCATGAAGCATTTGACATGTAAAATATTTATTACTCACCAGGGACCGAAATCCAAGTGCTTGTTGATGAGTTAAACTGTCTAATGTAATGCTCAATTGCTCATTGAGGCTGCAATGTCTGTCTTTATTTGTTGTTCTAATCAATTAAGTGACTGCCCTTAACAATCCATTTAAGTATTGGTAACTAATGTATTTGGCATTGAACCCTTTTGTCCAGTTTTGAACCTTTGGTGTGTGATTGAACCGTAAGGTTCTTATATTGAACCTTTAAGAACCTTTACGTGTACTATAGAACCTTCAGGTTCCATATGGAACCCCTAGGTTCCATATTGAACCTTTAAGAACCTTTTTTTATTTAGAGTGTGGGGCCAACATTGGGGCCAACAAAGGGGCACTTATGTCCATCACACTTGTGACTATTAATACTTTTTTTATACCAGGGAAATATGTGGGTCAACGCAGCAGCAGCGCAGGCAGCATAAGCAGGGAGGGAGATAGCGCGGTTTCACATAATAGGGTAATTCTGGCAAAACCTTTTGGGGTAAAGCTGTAAATTGCACACCATTAGAACCTTAATACGAACGCGCAACTTACAAACGAAATTTGACGAAGATCTGACCAGTATAAGCCGAGAAAAGTTTGGTTAGTACAAATTCAATCCGTGATTTTTTGACGTCGTACAAATCGTCCACGGGATCGCCTGAAACGCCTATGCGCAACAGCAGCGTAGGCAGGGAGAGGGATTTGCAAGGCCTGAATTTGTACTATAATCAAACTTTTCTCGGCTTCTACTGGTCAGATCTTCACCGAATTTTGGTTGTAATTGCGCTTTTGTTTCACGGTTCTAATGGTGTGCCATTTATAGCTGTACTCCCAACACTATGAAGGCGCAAGTTAAGTAAAGTGTTTATATTGTAGGCCTAGTGCTGCTGGCATTCTCTAACATATTTTCCTAGAAAATAACTGACAAATTTGACTTTATATTTCAAAACTGAAACACAATTAATGTGTTAAGTATTTCTTGCAACCCAGACATACTCTTCCAAGCACATTTTCGTAATTTTTCAGCTATATTTGTATGATCAAAACAGTGAAATAATGTTTTCTAAAACTTCATCAAATGATTGAAAATCAGCTTCTTTGATCAAGGTACACTAAAATTGTGTAAAAGCCAATGAATCTATCAGGCATTAATAACAAAATTTAATGTTACATTGAAAATAAATCAAGACCAAAACATTGGAAATACAATAGGAATGGCATCATCACCCATTGTTAAGTATTGTGACATCATCACTTGGTTTGTTTACATATTGGATTTTTGATGTCATGAAAAATTAAATACTAGGTGACGTTTATTTATTTACAGAAAGATAGTGAACCCAGCAGGGCTCTGGATGGTAGATAATCAGCATAAAGCAGACAATGAAGTGAATGCAATAGATTTTGACCACTGTCATATTAAGTGACAATCCAGCTTTAAGGACTACTATTACATAATTTGTTATGTAACAACAACTCTCGTACCTTAAGGCATGATACCTGATAGCGTATGTCATATAATTCCACGCCAATTTCTCTGTGGAAAGTAACATACAAAAAGTTACTTGCAAAGTTATCTCTATAATGAGATAATCCGATATATGTTGTGCATCTCATATGGTATTGTTTTAGCATGTTCTGTAATTGGTAGCTGCACTATTAGCAAACGGGTCTGTTTTAGGCCTACTACTGATGTCAGTAGTGTCAGCAGCTCACCATATACCTTAGGTACCAGACGTCGGGAAGGCTTTGATTTGCCTGAACTGCTGACTGTCGGTAGTGGTTGTATTTTTGCAACCTATATTCTTCAGGGGATATTGCTTATTTCCTTGACACCAGTAAATCATTGTGTAAGCAACACAGAGCTACCACTTACTGACTTCGGGATAAGACATTAATTGGCCAACAACTGATGTCAGCAAGAAGTAGTAGAAGGTCAAGCCAAGAACTGCTAACTGTCAGCAGTGGGTTATAATTCCGCCTTCTTCTAACGTAAGTAGCATGCCATTATATAAAAATCATTAAATGCTTCACTTTTGAAAGTTGCAGACGTCGGAAGTGGAAAGCTATATGAACCAATGCTGACACTTTAGTAGTCAGTAGCAAGCTAATATCTAAAGCCTACAGACAGTCGGCAAATGCTCCATTTTTGAAGCTGCTGACATCTGTAGGAACAGGTTTCCTGTTCACTTCTGACGCTCCGGACGTCGGTAGGACACCTGTTTTGTGTTTGTTTCTTAGCTCCAAATAACTTCAAAAAAAGAAAAGAAGAAAAAAAGTGCTTCTTTCCCTAGATAGTAACAAACAAAATGTGTAACTTTTTTTTTCATAACATCAACGTTTATACCATCATGAATATGCCGAAATAGATTAAAATATTTGGTCACATTCTGTTCATCACAAAACAACCATTGATATTACCATACAAACTACACTAGTACAAGTTTGTTAAAGAAACAAAAAACTTACCATGATAAAACTGTATTCGCATGAAAGATCCTCTGAACACAGTTTACTCAATTTTAAAATGCAATTGTGTGTGCATTGTCTTCACGAAAAAGCTACTTTACATTTTAAATATCCTTCCAATATGAAACTAGGAGGTTTCAGCCTATGTTGTAGAACACCATTATATTATTCAATTGACAACCATTATGTGTTTTTGTAACGTTGCTGTGCCAATTTATGGAAGTTATGATGTTATAAAGTTATAACGACATTATTAAATACCATGTAATGATGCCTTTAGCTGGAAGACAAGACATGTTATATCTCCATGTATTAATGGAAAAGTTTATACAACCTTACTTACAGCCATAGTTTTTTATATATGTTATTTGCCAATAATTTTGCAACCCACATTAGTTTTTAGTTACGGCAGTGTCAAACCTTCTTAAAATTGTGGAAGCATCTGAATACTTTTGGGAATGACTTTTTTCTTTAAAGTAACTTCATGATTTCTCAAAACATTCAACTTTGAGGTCAATGTTCAAATTATGCTAGCATTCTATCTTGTATAATCCTTTGCAGAGACTACTTTCCTTTCACACAAACCAGAGGCACACTGAATATTTCATTGTCTGTTGGTGTTTTATCTTCCAACAGCTGTGTCCTATCTTTTTGCTCTGTTAAATGTATTAGCTACAGTACACCCACTTTTGGCAAAGATCACCATATTTCTTGAAAATGTGCTATGAAATCAACACAAACAGCAGCAAATGGCAAGAACAGTGTTTAGGCCATCGGGAAGAAATTTTATTTTGAATTTAATGTTTCACGCATGCAGGTTTTGTAAAGATTAACTTTACAATTTCTATGAAAATATGATAAACTTTTATTTAGCTGTATTTATGACGGACCTGACAATGTAAATCACCTGCAATATATTATAATTTATTCATTGATTAATACTAAATACATTTCATGAATAAATGGCCACTTCGCAGTTTAGCAATATGAAAATAAGACTTATTCCCAGCTCAATTTGAAAAAAGAAATAACAAGAATTTTGTCAGAGTGTCCTAAATAAGTGTTTTAGAAGATTAAATGAGCATAATAACTAAAAAATAAGAAGTATTTTAAAACACTTTGAAAAGCTGGTCCTGGTGCTTTGGAAAGCAATTTAAATAGTCTGATTATGCAGCAGGGCAATTTGGTGAAATAGGATTGAAGTAATAGAAAAGTTGGGAGTGCACCTGAGCTTGATTTGATTTTGGTAAATATACTTATCAAGAAAAACTGCACACAACTTTCTCTTTGCAATATTTTTATTACCATAACTTTTAAACGTCAATATCTCAATGTCTCCATGTTACTGGTCTGAAGCTGAACCAGGTTACAGAGAGAAAGTCTTTGTTATATAACTTGCAGATTACCTGATGTAGTTTTTCTTAGTCATCAATAAATCAAAGTGAACTATAAACAATGATTTTTTGTATTACGAATAAAGAATTTCAAACAAATAAACCATTCGCCAGAATCTGAAATTAAGGAAAATTTTAAATATGAGTGACATTACAGTTAAGAAATACAATAATTTATTTATACATACATGTATATATTAATTCATCATGTGCATTTATTTAAAACTTGCAATTTGACTTAAATTACCATGTGGATGTTCATCAAATTTTCAGTTTGCATAATATATATTCATATCAAATCTGAAATTTGACTGGGTTCAAGGCTTGGACAAAATCTAAATCTAAATGCATTTGAATAACATGACCAACTGCAGCTCCTCTTTTAAGTATCTCACGATTAACACAAGACAACAAAACAAACTAAACATTGACCTTGGACTTTATCTGACCAGCATCTAAGACACTGTCAAAATCTCATGTTCCAATAAGAACTGAGACAACAAAATTTCAGAGCAACAACAAGGCAACATTCTCTGTTTTGTTTTGAGAAGCCTAAGTTGGACAGGCAGGGATCATGGCAATGACGTGGATGAAACAGCCATTCAACTTTGGTTCGACTTGAAATAGTACCCGGAACCCAGTGGTTGGAAGCCCAGCGCGCTACTACTGAGCTATAGGCCTTCCTTATAACCCTCGATGTTTTCAGGAGCAAGGATGCTAGATAACAAAGGCATTGAAAGAAGGGTTTTGGGTGTCCAATTAGAAGTGACTGATCTGGTTGTAAAGGTTTTTCAGCGTACCTACATGCCGAAATGTGCCACGCGCGTTTTCCATGTGTTTTGATAAACGCATAGTTTTTGCCTCATTGTAATTAGCTAAAAACCCTGCGTTTTCCATGCGTTTATCCTTCTCATGGAAAAAGCACGTGGCACATTTGGCCATGTAGGACTGATGTAAGTTTGATCTCCAAACTTTATAGCGCTATGCACATAATATAGTGAGAGTACAGTGTCTGTACGGTAACCCAGTTGAACTGATGGATAAATTTATGACGACAGCTGGCCATCTTACACAGGTGCAGTCAATATATCCATCCAACTTGCCCCAGAGTAAATTTGAAATAACTTTGGCAACATGTATGACACTGGCTGAATGTTTGCTGTGGTATTTTGCAACAGGTTGTATACATTTTGTCTGGACAGTATACATGCATCAGTGCCAACTATCACCATTTCACATCATTGTATTAAACATTTTAAGAAGCATAAATTGAAATTTCCGATTTACTGCATGAAAATTATGATTGTGGAAAAATAACAGCATGTCAAGGTTATTCATAGTGTGTGCACTCATTCTTTTTCAGTATGAAATATATTCATATAGGTAGGACGGCTGTATAACTGCGTGCACATAATCCAACATACAAATATAAAAAATTATTTCACAGCTGCCGTCACATTTTGAGGTAGAGAAAGTCTCATTAAAGGCTTGTAGTAGAACGATAAAGAATTATCTTCTATACATAAATTATCAACAATCGTAATTTTTAAAATATTTCCAGATATTATTCCAAATTATCAAAATTTTGCTTTCAACTACCATTTTATAGCATAAAAAATTACTTTATTCGAACCCGGTTTAATATCATTTTAATATTATTTTAATATACATGTAATATCTCAATATCACAATGTATTGTTGTATATTCTCTATCTTTAATTTGTACCAGCTCGATAAGTACAATCAAACAAACTGCATGGTAATAAGCATCTTTCATCGCTATCTTGTGCTGCACTTGCTTGGGTCGCTGCCCTCTGAAGCAAAGAAGCAATGAAGCGAATATTTCATTGAGTTACAATGTTTTGTCAGCCTACGGTGCCATATCTTTCCACCAAGTTAAATTCATTATCCTTAGTGCAAGTACAGGACTGCAGAGTTCCATGCTATGATGCATGCGATGTATGTGTCACTTGGCATGGCTATATATCCATATGCATTGCTGAATATTGCTGGTGCAGTAGTTGATGCGATGGACTTGTGTTATGTAAGGTATAAAGTTCCCCAATTTTACCTAAAATGAATGGCCCAAGGGTACAGGATGAGAAAGGTGATGTACGGTTAGTTTCATAAAATATGGTCGACTCTAGTCAGCTGTAGCAACCTATGTCCTGGCTGTAGCTAAAACCAGCCGCTTATGTCTACTTCTACCTTATAGTCGACTTAAAATACCACCACTGAAAAAATATAAACCTTGGTAAATGTAAGAAATGTATATAGTTAATATATATCATAAGTATGGATGTGCAAACGACATGCATCTTTTCAACAAAATATTACAAATAAGCATGTCCCTCAACTTATGCACCAAATGGTGCTGCTAGTACTTTTAGATCTGGCTTCGAGTAGCCAGCTATAGCCAGACAGTTTCACTTAGTGCCAGGTAGCATCGCATAGTAAAAGTTTAGCTTTGTCTAGGTTCAGTTTGACAGGCTGTTTTTAATGAAACTAACTAATGAGATATACTTAAAAAAGTTAAAGAACAACGGTTGGAAACCACACAGAAAGAGCTACTCAAAACATGCTATTAACTTCATAGTTTCCAAGTTACTTTGCAAAGGTCAAATTAAAGAATATGATTTTTTTTATGTTTTCAATGACTACTTCTCTTTCTTAAGGTCAAGATTTCTTTTACATTTTGATCACATATCAGATTCTCTAACAGCTGAAGGTGAAGTTTTTCTGTGAAGCCCAATGCACACGGCCAGGAAAAGTTCTGAGACTGAATCTCATGCGATCTGATCTTAACATACACACCGAGGGTTTTCTTGTGATTCGGTCTTAACCCCTATAAGTTGTTCTAATGGAACAATTCACCGAGATTCAGCCTCAAACCAATGCTCACGAGTAAATCTGCTAAATGTCTCGCGATTGAGTCTTCAGATATCTAGCAGTGTTAGATATCTTGGGATTGAGTCGAAAGTCATGAAATGTCAGTCTCAAGTCGATGCACACGAGGATGCCGCTAGAGACTGACATTATCATGTGATAGCTTGAGACTGAGACTCTTGTGTGCGTTGGGCTTAACTGACAACAAGATCAAGAATGACCTCTATCCGGTGTCTTTCAATTAATACGTGACTTAAAACAAATGGCATGAACAACTGCAGTGCTAGAAGTGCATTTTAAATTAGCAGAACGGAAGCATGCTGAAGGAGGAAATGAAGTAAATGGTCTGTTGCAATGAGGTCGATGTCCTCTTTTGTGTATTATCGTCTTAGTTGTACCAGTATGGGTGGGTGGGTGGATTAGGGTTTTACGTTCTGTATTTCTGCACCTGATGGGCTGATTAGGACAGGCAGGGACCATGGCAATGAGATGATGGATGAAACAGCCATCCAACTTAGGCTTGACCGGGAATGTAATCCAAGACCCAGTGGTTGGAAGCCCAGCGCGCTACCATTGAGCTAGGCCCTCACCCGGGTTGTGTACCATTATGGCTGTAATATGTATGTCTTTGTTACCTGACAATAATCTTACAATCTTAAGAATATGTTTGTCCAATTAAAAATGGATTATCTGCTCCTGAGGACTGTTTAGGTTTCATATCCAGTTTAGTGTGCAATTACAAGCTCAATCACAGAAATACCATGAAACAGTCACAGTAGTTTGCAATCCTACTGGCTGTGTATAGCAATCCATATCTATAAATATTTTATCTCATTCTTTAGTCATATTGTAGGGGCCACTACCCTCTGAAGTAAACAAGGAATAGAGTGAAAGTTCAGCGAGTTACACTAATTCATCTTCTGACATATACGCAGCCATATCTTTCCACCTGTCTTATGCAATATCCCTAGTACATGCACAGGATAGCATTTTCATGTATACTGCATTCAGGAGGATACAACATCAATAAAGTATGATATATGAGGCATATATGTAACTTGGCATGTTATATACATGCGCTCAATATTGCTGGTCCAGTGTGGTTCGTGTGATGGACTATAAATATTAAGGGCAAGTTAGGGAGTTCAAGATTTTGTACAAAATAAAGTGCAAAAAGGGTAGATTATGAGAACAGCAATGAGTATGTCCAATGCACTTGGACAGAAACTGAGATATCACTCTTTAAAATTACAGGGAATATGTGTAGGAAATAATACAGTTTCTGTGTAAGAAAAACCAAAAAGAAAACTATAAAAGCTGCTCAGACCAAGCCTGTGAAATGCCTCCCTGCCATTTTTGATGAATTTAAGACATGAATCCATGTGATGTTAATACAGCGATATAATCCTGGTTAGATTCCTAAATCCACTTAAAGTGTAGTTTAGCATGTACCAATTATCAAGTACAATCAAGATAATTTTGGAAATTTTCTCTATAATGAATGCACATTTTGTAAGCTGTAAACTTTAAGGTAAATTTTTACTGTAACTGACTTCAAGATCAAGAATGATCTGAGTTGACCTTTTTCTGGTGTCATTCTACTAATATGTGACTTAAAAGCAAACGGAAAGAGCACCTACAGTGCAAGAAGTGCATTTAGTCGAATGGAAGTTGTAGGAGGAAATTCAGTAAATGGACAGTCGTTGAGGTCTATGTCCTCTTTGATGCATTTAGTTGTTAGCATTATCAATATGGCTGTGATATTTGTGTACTTATTACCTTACGGTAATATAACAATCTTTAATTTTAAAAAAAACCAACGCCTCTTATGCCTTTAAATTTTTTTAATGTCACTTGTTTATGTAATTAATTAACACAGATGATAACATTATAAAAATATATAATACAATAAAATATTTTCAACCAAAAATGAGCAAGCAAATTACAACTCCAGACAGGCATTACACACACAGTTGCAGTAAGCAAGCCAATTATACGTTCATTGTGACATTACGAAAAAAATCTGCATCTAAATGATATGTCTTTGTTTTATCTTATTAAAAACAAAACTAAAACCTTAAAAGGGGTAACATCAGTTATAGACATCATCGCATTGACAAAACAATCTCCGTTGTAACTGATCTCGAGCTACTCTTTTCTACGCATACAAAATGCAATTCTAGCATCAACTACGTGCCAGGCATTCTCTTGCATTAAACATTTTGGATGTCTTAACATGGATCCAAGTTGACACGGCGACATGAACCCGCACTTCGCATTTGGATTCTTAAATTCACTTGGAATAAGTTTGATGAACCATTTGGTTTCTTAAATTAACTGAGAATAATTTGTGAAGTGATTTATATTCTAAGTGCTTTATAGATATGTGGTGTTATAATTATAATTGAGTTCTCTACCAAGTTTCAAGCTATTTTTTTGCAGTTATGAATATTTTCCATGCCAATATTTTGCTTACTAAGGTACTAAAATATTTTCGGTCATGCAGTTGAAACATGAAAGAAAATAATATAAATTTTAAAGTATATTATTACTGTTGCAACCACCAAAAACAGAAAATACAATAAATGATATATGAACAATATTCTGCGTTCCTCTATTTATTAAAGTCTGAGTTTCTCTATCCGCTTTATCGTATCTGATATCTCGTGAAGTCTATGTTCCAGCTTACTAAAGCCACAGGAACCATGACACAATATCAACACTGTGTCATCACCTCACAGCCCAGCGATCTAATTATGAACATTCTTAACTAGTTCATGTAGTTGAACAAAATGATTGGTTAAACAATGTAGCTGATAGGCCGAGTATAGACTAAATAAATCTTCTCTTAAAAATATATGATTCATATCTTTTTAGTTAAGCCAAATTTTCTGAATTGCATGCTTGTCAGGACAACAATTGCGTAAACTCAGCACATGACCGTCTAATTATTCTTTAATTTCATTGTTAAACCTTTAATACCATTAGCCAGCCAATAGACTATAAGAGAGATTGATTAATTTACTTTAGATGAGTAAATGAGCAAAACATGTACATAATTAGGTCGCTGGGCTGTGAAAGTCCAAGTCCTCTTTCTACCAATAAATGACTTAATTCAGATGGCAGCACACCTACAGTGTACTAGGTGAATGTATTTTTTATAGTCTGTTACACCGCTCAGGTAGTCTCAACCAACTTTAAAATTTCACCCTTAGCATGAGCCTTTCTCAACTCCCCGTGGAGTATACCGCCAGGCAGCAGTCACCAGCGCACACAAACCATGCGCTCTACAATCACCATCTCTGCCTTTAGCCAAGTACCCATTTTCACCTGGGTGGAATGAAGCAGTGGTCTAAGGAAGATCTGCTCAGTTCTTCCATGTCGTGTCTAGATAGATATGGGAGGTGCAGCCCTCTAAGGCAAGTTCTTGCCACTATCGGGGGTTGATTGATGAGTTGAGAGAGAGAAGTCCACCCATGTTACACATTAACCCCATAGGTGAGAGCGTTTACTTGCCTCAGCATAGACGCCGAGTACAAGGGACTGCCAATTTAACTTCTCATCCGAACAACATTTAGCGGGGATGTAGCTCATGAAGATCGAACCCAGGACCTTCAGCAGAGCCGGCCAATGTGGAATTGGTGGATGCCTTAACCATTAGGCCACTACACTGCAGGCGCTACGCTGTACCCAACAATGAATAACCATGCATAAAATCTGGTGTCAATCTGGTATGGGACACTGCCCGCTGACACCAACTAGAAACAGAGTGAATATTTCACTCAGTTGAAGTGTTGGTCTGCTTATAGTGACCTGTGTTTGGGCTCTGTGTCATGTATTATCCCAGTACATGCACAGGGCAGCTGAGTTACATATGGGTTTCCTTGATAAGGGCTGGCTGTATATTAATCATGTATGAGATACGACACATACAAGTCACTTGGTGTATACGTGTGCTCAATATTGCTGCCCAAGCAGTTTGTGAATTGCACTATGTGTACAAATAAGGCAGTATACTTAACTCTTAGGTTTTGTTATTATTCTTTCTTTTTTTAATTGAATCAACTCTTCTTGTTTATATGGCTCATAGCAGCTATACTATCTCCAGTGTTTCACTTTTTTTCCCAGGTATTTTGTAACAAGATCTAAATACAAGAAGTTGAAAAACCAATGCCTTCTGCCTTCATATTTTCTCGCTGTTTCAATGTAATTGGTTATCAAGAATGATGAGAATATAAAATCGTGAATATAGATAAAACATGGACTTCTCCAAAATTTCAAAAACTAAACAAGCTAATTACATGTTCTTTGTAAAATTACGAACAGACTTATTATCAAAATAATCATCTTTACGAAATGTTCTTGTTTTTTATCTAGAGAAAAACAGACACATTTCATATAAACAAATTACATATTTAGAGGGTAAAATCAGTTGTAACTTATGAAAGCAAATAGTTTCCCTTGTAACCGAACTACCCTTTTCTGTACGATGGATTCTATGCATACAAAATGCAATTCTAGCATCCACTACGTGCCCGGCATTCTCTTGCATAAAACATTTTGGATGTCTTACCATGAACCCAAGTTGACATGGCAACGTGATCCTGCACTTCGCATTTGGATTCTTAAATTCACTTGGAATGTGTTTCGTGAAGTGAGTAATGGAGATGTACTACTTTATTGCTATGTGGAAATATATAAATTTACAGTCACGACCAAAAGTTTGCACACTCCTCAATGTTTTGCTATTGCATTCAGCAATGAATTGTGCGGAAGATAACTGTTATAGCTTTATCAAAATTTGTCATGTCATTTAGAACAGGCTTCCGAGGTGTATTTTAAGTTATTATGTAGTGTGTTTATTGCTAGAAACCGCCAAATTGCTTGACTGTATTTCCATTTATGATAAGGGTCATAGAAGTGTCAAAGGTGTACATGCCCCATCTCTGATAGGAATAGGATTAGCATACAAAGGGGGGGGGGAGAATACAAAATAATATGCAAAATATCTGAACAATTTCAGTGTACCTCTATTTTCTTGATTTCTCAGTTTTTCTATCCGCTTTTATCACATATCATCTTTTATTAGGCAAAGTCTATTTTCTGTCACAGCCGCAGGACACATGATCGCAAGATCAAGAAAGCTATGACCTCTTTCCAATCCTACGTGACTTAAGACAGCAACAACACCTATGGTGCAAGAAGTGCATGCTGACGGAGGAACTATGTAGTCTCTTGTCAGAGAAGTGCTGAAGGAGATATAGTCACTAGTCAAAGATCTGCCATGAGATCGTTGTCCTTTTAATTATTATGGTAGTGCGCTGGGCCTACAACCACTGAGTCCAAGGTTTCATTCCCCGGTCGAGCGTAAGTCGTATGACTGTTTCATCCATCTCATTGCCATGGTCCCTGCCTGTCCTAATTAGGCCAAAAGGTGCTGCTTAGTCAGCATATATAACCAGCCACAGGCAGATGTAAATGATGAGATGATAAGGCTTGGAGTCCATACCATGTTGCATGTTTAGTTTTAGAGTATTTTACTTGTCTCAGCATAGACACCGAGTACAAGGCACCTCCAATTAAACGTCTCATGCAATCGACATCCAGCTGCTGGGATGTAGCTCATGAAGAGTGCCCAGGTCAGAGGTCAAACCAAGGACCTTTAGAAGAGCTGGCCAATATGGGATTGACCTTTAGGCCATCCAGCTGATTCCTATAATATTTGGTCCCAAATGCAGCTCCTCTTTTATAGATACCCAATGGTTCACTTTTCCTTACAGCAAAAAGGCCAAGTCAAACTGGGAATTGACCTTTGACTTTATCTGACCAGCAACCCAGACACTGTCAAGATCTCATGTTCCATTAAGAACTGACTCCATGAGACTTCGGAGCAACAACAAGGCAATTTGTTTTGATCCCATTGGGAGAAAGGTTGCCAGATAACAAAGACAGGTTTTGAGTATCCAATTAAAAGTGACTTATCTAGTGTTAAAGGTATTTCCTGGTTGTAATGTTGCTGCAGCCATGAGCAACGTCAAAGCAAGTAGTGTCATGGACCTGAACTAAACTTAATGTAGGTAAAACAGATGGTAAAACAGCTGGGGTGACGTTGTTTTTAGGCCACTTTAAAATTAGTTTATGTGTGATTATTGTTCGATATTATCACTCAGTCATTCAAGACCAAAAAAAGTTTAACTGAAATTGTAAGCGATTGGCCAATATAATGTAAACTGTGTTTTTCATCTTGATTTGTGTCTTTTTATCTTTTTTATGTCAATTTTACATGACTCTATATGTTTATTTATCCTGAGGGCCAATTGTGAAAGTCTAAAGTTTTTGTTACTGAATAGTTGCCGTGGATAAATATACTTTATCAATCAATCAATCAGTCAATCAGTAAACCAATCGATATATAGCAAGTTTGCTATGACAGGTGTCTGGGTTTGTAAATCAATTAACCAATCAATTAACCAATCATTTGACCAATCAATCAATCAATCAATCAATCAATTAACTGTAATCCACATCTGTTAACTGGCAATTTATTCCAAGAGCATAATGCCAACTACCCCTTGCAGCAAAAAGATCGTTGAGACCAAAATGCGCTGTCAATCATTTAATGCTGCAACATCTCTTCACTAAGGGACCCAGCTTATGCACTGTAATTCCCAGCTATCTCTTTAAACCGCCTGAAAGATAGATTATTCATATTGGTTGGTATCAGGGAGACGCAGTAAGTCTTTTAGACCAATGGGTCCATCTGTAAATCAATACAAAATGTTGTGCAAGGCAGAAAAGCTGCCTTACAGGACCAAAAATGGGCCATTCACAGACGATACAGGTTTATCATGTCAATGTATACCAGCTCCTATTTTGTTGTAGATATATTTTGGAATAATATAATACGAACTTTCCGACAAATTTGTCTATGTTTCTTACAATCCGAAAAGTGACTTCAATGATAAATTTATCGTACTGGACACTAATACCTGAATAAACCAACTATCACAGAATCTGACGCTAACTGTCAACAATTTTCATTACCAAAGCTTCAGTTTGTATCAGAATCTGAAAATTTCCAAATAGGTGCAAGCCAACTATAGGGCAAGAATAGAGTTCTCATCAGGTATATGTCCCTGCAGTTGACTGGAGTCAATCTTCAATAATTTACTAGATATTCTAGTACTTCTTACTCAATTAATGCTTTTCTCTGCCCCGAATCATATTATAGCAATGATTCAAAATTCTTCATTGATTTACCTCCAAACCATTAAATTAATGCATAAAGTACCTTTTTTAGGACATTGTAGATAAATTGATAAGAAATAAAACTTACATAGATTTTAGAAGTTTGTACATTTTGCGACCCTAAATACTGGCAATGATTCAAAATCTTGCAGTGATTTACCCCCAAAAGGCATCATCTGCCACCATTGTGACTGACCTCATCTGATTTCTCGTGAGACACGCAATCTTGTTGCTGACGTGACTTGAGCCCAAGATTTAGCTGTCACATGGTCAAGGCATTACAGGATAGCAGGTGGCATGTCCAACTTAATTAAGAGAGTTGGTAGTGAGGTCTCAAAGCAAATGACAACTCTATTGAAAAAGCTGCTGGTAGTTAGCAATCAGATTAGGCTGGAATTGTCATAGTAGATTGAATGAGAAGTCACAATGGCAAAAAAATCTATCCCTTAACAACCTATCCATCTATCTATCCATTTATCCATTTATCTATCTATCCATCTATCCATCCATCTATCCATCTATATATCTATCTCTATCTATTTATCTTTCTATCTTTCTCTCTATTTATCTCTATATCTGTTTATCTATCGATCTCTCTATCTATCTATCTATCTATCTATCTATCTATCTTTCTATCTATCTTTCTATCTATCTATCTATCTATCTGTCTGTCTGTCTATCTGTCTCTCTATCTCTCTATATATATCTCCATCTCGCTATCTATATATCTATCTAGTTATCTCTTCGGAATATTATGACTATGAAAAACATAGCTCATCTCATTATATCTCATTTGAACAGGAAACAATAGCAAACAAAAAGCATTCAAAGAAGGTTATGAATTGTACAGTCCCTTTATTATGGCTGATCAGTTTGTCAATTAGTGTAGATTCCGCTTAAGTTTGGACATTTTTATGGCTAAATTATGAGCTGGTCATGCTCAATTATGTGGCTCATACATCAAGCTAAAGAACAAGCCAAAGCAAAAAATCGCTGGTTCTGACAGTAACCAGACATTCAAGTTGGGTGGACATTGAATAAAAAATAGATTCAAGGGTAATAGCCATTGAAAGTCCTGGGCCTCCTCTTGGCAGGGTGGTAACACTGTGGGTAAAGACCTCGGACCCAGTATGACTTAGGGCTCTGCACAATGCAGTGCACACTCACATAATATATTAAATATTTATAGAAATGTTAGGTTGATAATAGGTTTGCCAGTAGTTTGGACATTCAAGGTTTCTTAAGGGATCTGAAAAATTAACAATAAAAAGCATATTGATGTCGCCATTTTGGCGTGAATTGCTATTGAGCTTGCCGGATGACTGACTGACTGGCTAGTATGGCCATTTTGATTCTTGTAGCTGTTGTTGGAAAAAACTTCAAGGACAAGTGATAATCACATTTTCTGGAAGTTTCCAAGTGCCACAATGTTCTAGCTACCAACTTCTAGGTTGCTGATTGTGATTGCTTGGCAGGTGGACCAAGGCCACGTAGTTAAGAATTTCTAAACCTGACCATTACGTCTCATAAATGGGTATCCCGGGGACAGGAAATTGATCATGTCCTTGAATAAGGCTCATTGCAGATCTCTTGGCTAGGCAAGGCAGGCCTTGTAGTGGCTAAGCCAGCAGAAAGCATGAAATGAAGAGGTTTTTTCTGCCCAAAAACAAAAAGTTTCCGATAAGGCATATCATCGAAACTTCTCTTATATAAGGAAAAGACAGGCATTTTTATGTGAATATATTTTTACCAGTTATTTGCTTTGCATATATAAAGCTTACTTTATAATCCAAAAGGTTATACCCAGACACCAAGGCAGCCACCAGCCCACATCAAACCAATGTCAGGAATGTATATATAAGTCCGATGAACATTGGCCTGATTCAGATCATTGGGCCCACATCAGCCCCACGATACCAATATCTGTCAAATTTTGGTCTCATTTAGCATATCATCCAGGTATAATCAAACATAAATGGGATATGATAATAGTCAAGAATGAATTGCACTCCCTATGTTGGCCGCTTGGAATTGAGATATTCACCCGCAGTGTTACCACCCTTGCCATGAGGAAGCCCAGGACCTTCAAGAGCCAACAATATTGGTCAAGAAAGGGCTTTAATTCAGAGTAGAACTTCAAGATGGAATCTCCTTAAACATGCTACCTCTGGCATCCACACAGTCACACAAGGATATATATTACAAAATGTTTATATCTAACTTACTGTAACATTTACCCAGAAGTAAAAGACCAGCACAGCATAGCCAAAGATGATATCAGATGCTCTGATGCCATTGTGAAGTTTACCATTGTCCAGTGCACACAAAGTTGGGCTAGGCTTAGTGTAGCGCGCTGGGCTGCCAACCATTGTGTCCTAGGTACGAATCCAGCTCATGTTTGAAAGCAGCTTCATTATTTGTTTCAATGCCTTGGCACCTGGCTGTCCTGATCAGCCCTATCTGGTGCAAAAAATATAGAATGTTAAGCCCTTCTCACCCACCAACCCTTACTTTAAGTCCAGCTTGAAGTCTAAAGAACATCAAGGGTATGAGTAATGTTTCATGTTGTGGCACTACAGCCATTCCAGCAGCGATAAGGGCCCTGTCGAGGCTCTGGTCATGAATCTTGTTGGTGGGAATCTTGTCTTGTGACACTGACATGTAAGTCTGTCAATTAGTGTCAATATCATTTAGCTTCTCTTATAGAGGTAAGGAGCCAGCCATGATAGATTATGAACCTCATGCAATATTCATATGCGGGTTCTCATATTTGGTTGTTTCCATGGTGTTATTAGTACGATGTTAGCCCGAATGGTGAAATAATTAGGTTGCTGTGATTTTCCAATGCAAATCCTTACACATAGCATAACACATTAGATCATCATCACACCAATTAGCATAATTCTTTGCTCCACTCCACCCAGGTGTAAATAGGTACTTGGCTCTAAGCAGTGATGGCAATTATAAGTGCTTAGCCCCTGGAGATAATTATGTGTCACAGGCTCTATGCTCCCTAGAAAGGCTGAACATTGAACAGACCTGCTAAGGTGTAATTGTAAAATCATTTGAGACTGCTTGGACTTTGATAACATGGACTATAAACCTTATTTACATTTACAATTAGTGGCAATATTGAGTGAATGGTATACTAATATTACCTGCGCAGCACTAACCATGAGCCAGTGTTTCTTTTTTTGGCCTCCATAGGAACCTTACGATTTTAAAAAATGTGTAAAGCAAAATATTTGGTCATTGAGAGTAGTGACATTAATAGTGAGGTTTAATACATGGCAAAATGGCTTGGAGCATAAATTGTCAGACTGATTCTGAATTGAAAGTTGGTTTCGACATTGATATACTTCCTGAATTAGGCCATCAAAAGGTCATTAAGCATTGCACAGGTATAACTAGAGTGTGTAAAATTGCATTGCACAGAGCACTGTGCTGCCACTGGAGTTTGAGGTCTTCACCCACAGAGGTACCACCCATTAGGAGGCCCGGGATTTTTACAGTACCAGTGTCAGACAAACATTCAGTGTATGTGGCAATTATGGCATTATTGGCATATCATCTAAGTAATTGCAAGGAGGTCCTAATTGTGAGGTATTACACAACATAATGCTACCATACATTATACCCTTCTATAGACATCTTCCTTTCTATGACTTTAACCCACAATAATAAATACATATCTGCGGAAAACCACCCGCTTTAAATTTTGAAAAACAATTAAGAATTTTGTGTGTATTTATGTTACTTCACATACTGTCTAGATTTAATGGGTTAACAACTTCTCCAGACTTCTAAATTTGATCTTCACCCTTTTTAGGCTAGAAGGCTAGAAACAGGGCAGAAATGAGGCATGCCATGGAATAAGCTAATCCTGGGACACTTTGCAGAGGAGTCGAAGAACCTAAAGTTCAACTACAAGATGAAGCTGAACCGGCTATGTGGCAAGAGATTGTTAAATTGCTTGATGATGCTCATTTAAAACTTTACACAACAATATTGGTCAACAATCATTTCAAAGTATACAACATGCATTGCGCTTGGATCTTAGAAATTCTTAATCGTAATGATTGCATTTAAATTTCTGAAGGTTGTTGCAAAAGGTGGGCATGCGGTTTTCACTGAAACAGCATTGATCATACTCCCATGCAGCTACACTGCCCACAAGCCCTACACAAGCCATTATAATTTATCCAACCCAGTTTTAATGACCAGCCAATCAGATCTCCAGCGTAGGGTTTTCTGGAATTTGCTATGCAGTAATATATGCAGGGTGCCAATAAGGCCATGTGTTTGGGTTAAAGGAATTTTCAAAATAACAGGTTCAACTGTTAAATACCATGGAGCCACCAGAAAACTCCATTGATGGCCAATGTCCTCAATATCTTAAAAAAAGTATGACTAAATCATAATCAAATGTAGGCCTAGAGTCAGTTATAACACTAGCTAGCTGGCTAACCAGGAGATTGATTGATTGATTAGATACAGATAGATAGCTAAAAAACCTGATTGATTGACTGATTGATTGCTGTAAAGATAGTTGATTGATTGATTGATTGATTGATTGATTGATTGAGATAGATAGATAGATAGACTAAGTCATAATCAAATATAGGCCTAGAGTCAGTTATAACACTAGCTAGCTGGCTAACCAGGAGATTGATTAATTGATTAGATACAGATAGATAGCTAAAAAACCTGATTGATTGACTGATTGATTGCTATAAAGATAGTTGATTGATTGAGATAGATAGATAGATAGATACATAGATAGATAGATAGATAGAGCTAATATAATGACAAAATGTAGCCAGAAAAAAGTCATTAGAGTTGACCACAAACCAGTTGACCACAGCCCTGAGACAATGCAATCATTGTTTATAACATCAACATGTGTTAAAACACCTAATAATGGATATTGTTTTATTACTTTCCGATGTGTCCAATCCTTCTCTAGTTCATCCAAGATCAACATGTGTTAGCTGGCTTGTCAGGAGGTTGAGCCAGATCTTGGTGTTCATGAATATGCATCACTTGACCTAGTATAGCTGTTTAAGGGTGCCGTGTTGTCAAGGCTTTGACTTGTCAGGGTGGCCCCCAAAGGGAGTCCACTGCTCTATTAATTTTCATATCATGATTCAGCATGAAATGGCCTTAGCAGTAGTGGAGAACCCAGGCACAGGGGAACCCTGCAAAGTAAAGAAAAGAGTTTGTGACTACGCTCTGGTGCATTGAGCCAACATGCGTCTGTCTGTTACTTTGCTGGCTGTTCTGGCCATTGGTTTCCTCCATTGCATGTAAGTCCTCATTTATACAATTTTGTCAAGTTCAATTATTAGGTGATGACTCTCACAGATAGATAGATCGATAGATCGATAGATCGATAGATCCATGCAAGTTGGACAGCCTCATATGTTTTGTGTCTCATATCTGCCTAAATGTATTTGGCCATCATTCAATCTATATATACCAATACCTTTTTTTGTTGTTCTAGATCAGCCAGGACAGCATCTGTCTTGAAAAGCAGGGATGGCAGGTCCCCATTTAAGGTCAGTCAACTTCGAGAATAACATTGTCCTGCTAAATATTCTGTCAAATATTTTTAATATTAGATATGTTGTAAAATGTTTCTTGACTCATATATGTGAAATATGAATGTAAAATGACCCCAATCGAAATGTTCCAGTTAGAAAGATACCAGCTGAATAGTTAAAATCTGACGATAAGTTTTTTAATGTGAATTTTTAGTTTTTTCCCCAGCTTATGCAGTTATAATGGATGAGGAAACTAACAGCACTCTTAATGTCTAAGTAACCGCACAACCTTGAAAATAAAAAACTGCAGTTCTTGAATTCCTTCAAAAGAAAATGTCATGTGTTGTTAATTATCCACATTGAATGCTCTAAAAAATCTTGTTTATGCATTTTGCAGTTTTTGCCTTCAGTAACAAGAGAGAAAAATGACAAGGTAAAGAACATGATATACGATAGCAAAGCTGGTATAACTTGAATATGATGTCACACTTTGCTGATCAGAAGGAATTCTAAATGTCGAAGTAAACAGACCATGGAAATAAAAAACTTGCTTTCCTTGAATTCCTTCAAAAGAGAATGTTAAGTGTTGTTTTGCTCGATCCACATTGAATGCTCTAAAAAAAGTTTTTTTGCATTTTACAGAAATTTGACGAAGTTTTTGCCTTCAGTAACGAGAGAACAAAAGAACAAGGTAAAGAACATGATATACACATAGCAAAGCTGGTATGACTGAATGTGATATCACCCTTTGCTGATCAGAAACATCAAACTTTAGTTCATTTAAGTATGTTAAATGCTTCGCCACTAGTGAGTTCCTCCGCCAGACACTCATGGGTTTCACTGGGCTGATCCACCACTGTGGTTGGGTTTTATTATTGAGGCCTTTGATATCATATTTAGTCTCACATAAAATACACCTAAATTCCCTGAGATAGAAATACCGATTCTAGAGTTATTTATTTTTATCTTATATTCCACACTTTGCTGTTCCTCATAGAAAACCTACTAGGAACAACCTATGTGGTATTTATTGTTATCCACCATCCCCAATTATAATAAAATGTATTCCACTATCCCTAACTTAAATATGGACGGACTACTTCAAGCTGAGCAGTTTTACTTCCACTTTACACAAGAGGACCACAGCTAAGCCAATTACACTATCCTGAAAAAAAATTTAGTTTAAAATAAATACGCTATTTAAAATTCATTTTGAAAAATAAAAGTTCATTGGACATAGCCGAGTGAGCAGACACGTCAAAGCACTTTCACTTTTACTTTGCCCATTCAAACTTGAACATCGCCCATTGTTGCTTTATATCTCAGTATATCTGTACAGGCGTTTCGTTTTTACCAACCAAACAATCTGTTAAACTCAAACAGTCATGCATTCACACAGTGATGGCACTGAGGAATTTGGTTGCACTAAGGCATGGTTTCTGACTAAATTATGCAATTTTTTCATTAAATTAGTACATACATTTTTCTACATGAATAAAACATGTTTCTATAAAAAATACATCCTAACAAAGGTTTGTTTTTATGCTAAAATCCTTCAAACTTGTGAATGGGAGGAAGTTGTCAAAAATCTCATTAATATTCATAAAGGCCCCAGCAGCCAATCGCACAAGAGAACCAAACTTTTTGTGTAGGAATATCAATAGGAAAAGTACAAGAATTTGGTCAAAACAATTCTTAATTTCTTAGTTTTCTCCGTACAAATACTGAAAATAGCTGTAAAAGTGTGGGATGTAAATAAAACCCAACCGCAGTGGTTGATCAGCTCATTGAAACTGATCCACCACTGTTGTTGGGTTTTACTATAATATTTGGAAGATGCTTAGATTATATTCTGAAACTTTTAGGCAAATAAATTCTGTCCTGTTTAATTTATAACAAAATGAACGGCAGAAAAATGGCATTTTAAATTTTTTTTAGTATTTAGTACATTTGAAGTTGATCAAATATCATTGATTAATTTCAATAGTTCTTTGCTTGTAATTTAATATTCCAAACTATGATTTTCTAAGGTATGTTTAGCCCAGTTTTTTTTTAAACTAAGATAATTTTGCATTTTCTTTGCTCTGCCTGTTCACTGCTCATTTTACAAAAGATGCTCTTCGCACCAAACACAGGTAAACTTTTGATGTTTAATGTATTATCGAAGAAATTGTGCAAGTAATCTAGGATATAGATTGCTAAAATATTTTATATTTTATTTGGTAGATAAAGATAGCAATAATAGTTGTGAAAATATCTATATCTCAAACTTTGATCTAGTTTTTTTTTTCCTATGTCACTACATTTTTTTTGCATGATATGATAAAGTATCAAAAAGGGGAAAAGCCCAAATTACTGAATGAGGTCTTGTTAAAGACAATCTTACATCGCAGGTGTCTGAGACTTTCAAATTTTGAGCAATTAACCAATCCTGTAATACAAGCAAAAAGGAATGCTCATAAAAATTCGGAAACATAATTTCAGTGTGTTTATAAAGTTTACTTGGGTCAATGTAGTTGATGACAAAGAGCCTTTGGTTTTATGAAACAACAAAAACCGATACTTTGATTTTGTTAAAAGTAACCGAGTTTT
The DNA here is from genome assembly GCA_932294295.1 of Alitta virens. Lineage (NCBI taxonomy): Eukaryota > Metazoa > Annelida > Polychaeta > Phyllodocida > Nereididae > Alitta > Alitta virens. The sequence goes on along the minus strand of OW028585.1, from coordinate 27,756,093 downwards.
TATTTGATCTAAACATGACTTGTGAATAATCAGCTGTAGGCTGATAGTTCTTAAACAGTTGACAATATGTAAAACCCCTTTGAAGAATATTCAAAATGAAATTTAAAATTAACATTCTGGCAGCATGTAAATAGCCAGAACTGTAATGCTATGCTCTGAAAATTACTTAAAACATGTTTTTGGATATTAAGGTGGATAAACAATAATAAAGGAGAAGTAGTGGGCTTTTGTGGTATTACTGTGAATAACTTTAGAAGAAAAACCCATGTTGTTACTGTTGTTGGTGATGAAAAAGCAATCTGGAGTGTGGTTACCAGAGCATGCAAATTTGCTGTTTCAAGACCAAATATTTTTACACAAAAATATTGTTTTATTTTCTACTCAGGTTCTCTTTCAAGTGACTTCAAAACCAACTTGGACGTAACCAGGACTGGTTTCGAAGCTGTGTTCAATGCTGTGCCAAGCCTACAGTCGAGAAAGCGAAGATCGCTTCGTAGGCAGACCCGCCCTCCACTTTATCCTCATAGGCCGTTCAGCTATTTTCAAGTTTGACCAATTCAATTTTCCCTGTATCAGATATTTAGGGACTGGCTGCTTTGGGTTTAAATATAATTCAGTCATACTCAAAGACAAAATCTTTTTAACAGCTGTCCCTGGCATGTGAATTTGGAAATACTACAAATAAATTGCTAGAAAAAAGCACAAGGTGTCACTTTTTTTTTCATGTAACAGTATATTATTAATTATCATTTATTTCATTTACAAGTGTACATGGAATATTTGGTAAAAAGGAAATTGTAAATTAGGTAAAAGTCACATTGTACAAATAAAATCCATCATAAAATCAATATCATCACTAAAGTCTTGTAAAACCATTCATCACAGCGTCACCATTTCTCAAATCAATAAGTTCTAAGATCAGAGGGATCATATCACAGTCAGTCTGAATTTGTTTCAACTTGAGGTAGCTGCCCATCACTGAACTCTTCGGTACATCCAAGTGTGTAGCAATCACATTGTAAGTTGCTGCCAAAAATAGTTCTTTGGTCCTGCAGGCACATCTTAGCCAAAAAAGCTATCCTTTGATTTTTACTTGTTGAAAATAATTCTATAGGTTTTTATCAAATATATTATATATTCACACAAACTACTTTGACCTGCTTTTACATATTTTTTATTTAATAAAATATTTATCCAAGAAGTACAACCTGCATAGTAGCTTACATATTTTGAAGAATTGAATTGAATTTGACATAAGCTGCCAGTGTGTAAATTCTATTTATTGTGAAATTAAAAGTACTAAATTCCAAATATAGATCGTAATGTGTTGAAAAACAACTTTTGTTTCCAGTGCAGAACTTGAACACTAATGCGCTTACCCTAACACTGTGTGTCGTCACCATTCTTTGCTAATCAGAACAAGAATCGCGCAAACTCAGCACATGAACATCTAATTATTCTGTAATTCCATTATTAGACCCTTAATACTATATACCAGCTTATAGAATATAAGAGAAATTGATTAATTTACTTTGGATGAGTAAACGAGCAAAACATGTACATAAGTAGGTCGCTGGGCTGTGAGGTGACAACACACAGTGCTAACAAAATTTCATACAGGGACATTCCATGTGAAATGGTCCAGTGGTTCCCAGGTTATGTCAGATTTACTTGAAACGCCACTATTTGCAACTTTGACATTGAAGAAGAAAAAAAGAATGCTCACGAGTACTTTTAAATTTTCCTCCATTTTCAAATTGCTCACCTGTAATAAACTTCAGTGCACCAAAACAACCCTGCATGATCTCTTCCGAGAAATTCAGTCAATGGTAACAGCAGTGATTAGGGGTCATTACAGCTCTGACTGCTGTAGCACCTCTACTAATCAAGATATAGGTCTCAAATTGGGTTAATGAACTGTCTTATATGTATATATTGGGATGCTGCTAACAATTTTATGAGAAGAAGCTCACATAGCCATGTTTCAGTGCTGCAAAAATCAGAGAAGAAATATTTCCCCTTTGTCTGCATAAAATTGCTGAAATACTAATTTTGTTCATTTTCCCCACCATTAGCGACATATTGTGCAACTGTGACATAACAAGGATATTTTTTCAATTTATGTTGAAAGTAGCTAACATTGCCATCTTTAGCCAGCTGCTGCAAACAGCCTGCAAATGTAAAAAGACTGTTCTTAAAAGCACTGACCTGCCTTTGTGTAGTTGAATGGAATAAATAAAATAAATTTGCTATATTGTTATCTTTTGTTTATAGTATCCTATTTTATAAGTTGTTGATAAAAATTTAAATCACAGTTGTTCATTAGTGCCCTGTTTTCACAAAAACAGCTCAACAGTGTTAAATACATCAAAATGCAACTTCTTGAATTCTCAGCACAAATTTGGAAGGTCAAATTACTTTTATTCCATCCTATAATGTGTTGTTTAGTTTGAGTATGTAAAGATTTCCGAGACTGATGAAATAAAACGGGCGCCATTTTGGAATATGGTTATACACCGAAAGGTTTAAAGCATGCGAATATGTCTAAAACAGTGTAGTTGTGTCTTTTGGGGGTCTCATGGCTCTAAATAATATATAGACTACTTATAATTAGGGGAAAATATGAAAAATTCTTGATTTTTCAAACCTCCATATCAAAGACACTAGTTATCCTTCATAAATAGAGTTTACAATTAAAATATCTTAATTTTAGGACTCTCTCTTTCCAAATTTAATTTAGACATTTCCTCATAATGTTGGAAAATCTTAATATAATAAAAAGAATTGTTTTATTTCCTACATTTGCTAACCTAGCATAAAATATTTTATAATATAAGTCATAAAAAGTAAGCGCATATGTTATTATTTAATCTTATATTGCTGTATTATTTATATATTATACATTATATATCACTTAAATAATAACGGAAATGAGCTAAAACTACTATTTTCCTAACCGATATACAGAGTCTGAACTCAATACACAAAACTTTACCCCCTGCAGGGCCCTGTTCTGTGACACCAGTCCTGGGATTACGCAAACCATTCCATTGCCTGTTATGTAACAATCACATGTGGCTGTCAAGATTGGCTGGGCGTTATTTAGACTCCTAGTTCAATCATTACTTTGCCAAATATGCATTTGTTTACTAAACATGACATACATGCATACATTGCATAGGCGTCGGAGAGGCTTTTGGGGCCCCTACCCAATTGCCAATCCCTTGACTAAATTGATTTCAGCCCTCGCAAGTCTTTGGAGGCTCTTACGCCACTGTATACATGTACACATTATGCAATATTATATTCAATTATCACCTCCTACAGTACAGTTTGTATAGATATTGATTTTTTTTTGCCTCATAAAAGGCAGTTAAAATATAAAAATGGGATCTGAATTTCAAAGACCTTATGTTTAATGTTTAAAGTCAAATTCAAGAAAGGCATGGTAACTTTGCAGACCATAGGTAAACTTATTATGCATTGTTCATTCAACTGAATGGTGCAATAATAGATTATTAGTAAATATATATCTATATTATTATCCAAGTTGCTCAAAAAACATCTCGCACAACTGCAAGAATCATCATCTTAGTTTACCCTGTGTGCTTCCAATTGATTTGGAATTTGGTCTGGTGCAAAAATAATGATATCATATTTATGCTCACATTAAATACAGCTATACTACTAATTCTACAGTTGTTATTTAAATTATCTTATATTTGGTAGATCCCTGATAACATTCCAAACTGACCCAGTGGTGTTTCTGTATTGGCCACTGTAGGTGCAACACTGTATCAACATCACCAACACTGTGCCAATGTTGAAAACAATTTGGAATGCTATCTGGGTTGTTGATAGCGAGCATTCTCTGAAATTTTGAGGCAAATCAATTCAGCCATTTTGATTTTGTACCCTAGAACGGAGTGACTTTGGCCCAGTCCTAAAAAATTAATCTCATTGGGGTTTCTTCTCTTACCTTTACAAAACTAATATGACTGTAAAGATTGATGTGGGGAGTAGTTAGTGGGTAGATACGACCACTGGGCTGTTGTTTGAACCAGAAGCATGTATTGGGGGGGGGGGGGGGGAGCCTCTGGTGTGTCGGACTGGCCCATTGCTTGATGCTAGGGGATTGATATTTAATCAATCAGATCTTATAAAAGTGTGCAGATTTGACATTGTGCAGGCTGACATCATCACGGTGAAACGAGTCTCTCTGCAGACTATAGTGGTGATGACCTGGGGAGAGTCCATATCAGCCCGCTGTCCAGGGAAGGTATATATGCGATGCATTGCCCTGCTCCTTGCAACATTGCAGGTACGGGTTGGAGAGTGCACTGCATCCCGGAGTTGCATGTGGCCTGACACATAGTGCTGCCTCTGATACATGTGGAAAGTAAGTTTAGCTTTACTAGAAATTAGAATTTTAATGCTCTGGTGGACTAGTTTACTCAGTTAAATGTGTATCCACTGCTCAGGTGAATGATATCAGTCAGGATGTGTTTGATGGAAGCGATACAGGTGAGCAGGGGGCCATGCGTGCAATTTCGCAAACATACGGCATTTATCATGTCTTCCCTGATGGCAATAGCAGCACTATTGAGACTGGGGTATTGGGGAATCAAGAAGTATGTGGATAAGGAGGTTAATAACTAAGATTAAACCCTGTGTGAAATAGTAAAGGGCCGAGACGCTGATGTCAAAGTGCTCGATGCATTATAAGGGACAAGAGTATCTCACCACCCTAAGGCTACCTGTGGGTGGGACCAGTCAGGATGTGGCTGAGGTCTGAAGCGCAAGGACAGCAGTAATACCCTCTCCATTGAACTCTCTGTCCTAATAATTTTGCTGTATTAGAGGTTTAATGGGGCGGTGGCGATTTGATGAGCTCAGGTAGCTAGGATGGAGATCACTTTCTCTCTCTTTGGATATGTCTTTAAATGTAACATGTGGGAGAAAGAAGCTAAGTAGAGGAGTAGTGCTAGGGAGATGAAGGAGTGATAAATGATGTCAATTGTAAATGATATGAAGTAGATATGTACGAGTGAAAGCTAAGATGGAAGGTGCAGACCTGGTTGTGGTGTGATTTTAGTTATATCCCTACACTAAAATTATTACATTTATAAAGCCCTTTTTTTATCCATTGATAAAGACTGTATGTCTCTAAGACAGTCATGTACATAGTCAATGACTAAAGAGTTCCCCCTACAATGGGACTATGTCTATAATTTGACTTATATTGTGACTATGGTGATTCAAATTGCCAATAGTAATCTTTGTACTCATTCAGCTTTATTAGCAATATTTCAATCAATTCATATAAACTTTAAGACAGTCACGATTATAGTCAATGGCTACAGTTCCCTGCACAGGGGAACTATGTCTGTAATTTGTCCTACACTACAGTAACTCAAATAGCCAATAGTCATTAGTGGTACTGATGTAGCTTCTTTAGCAAGACTTAAGTCCATTCATATAGACAGTCATAATTATAGTCAATATGACTACAGTTCCTTGCACAAGGGGACTGTATCATTAATTTGTCTTGTACTGTGACTAAAGTAACTTAAGCACTCAATAGTCGCCTGCGGTTCTCATGTAGCTTTATTAACAAGACTTAAGTTCATTCATGTGGACTATAAGACAGTCATAATTATAGTCAATGACTACAGTTCCCTGCAAAAGGGAACTATGTCATTAATTTGTCTAATACTGTGACTGCAGTAACTCAAGTAGCCAATAGTCACCTGTGGCACCCTTGTAGCTTTATTAGCAATACTTTAGTCCATTCATATAAACTACAAGACAGTCAAGATTATAGTCAATGACTGCAGTTCCCTGAACAATTGAACAAAGGATAACGTTTGACTAATACTGTGACTAAGGTGATTCAAATAGCAAATGGTCAACTGTGCTAATTTAAGACTTTAGTCCATTCATATAAGTTATGATTATAGTCAATAACTGTGCCCCGAACAATGGGACTACATTCATAATTTTGCTAATACTGTGAATAGTTATTCAGAAAGTCAATTGTCACACGTGTTGCTTGTGTAGTTTTATTAGCACGACTTTATAAGACAGTCATTATCATAGTCGATGACTAAAGTTCCCGGCACATGGGACTACAGCTCTTATTAACTTGAACTGTGACTGACTATTCTCCGTGTATATATGATAAAGTTTTTCTGTGTAAAACAGGCTTAGTGTATCATTTTATTATAGATTTTGAAGGATTATACATGCTTAGGATTATAGGTGTTCCTGTATAAAATATACTCCATTTCTATAATCACTGCACACTTCTGAACTCTAATACACTCATTAGAACTTCACTAAATATATTTCTTTAGAAAAAAACACAACCAGAAACCCTAAGAGCTGCCCAATATCCAAGCCATAATATATTTGATTGAGGACAGCAGATTGACTAGAAGAAAAATATGTATTCTAATTAATGTTTAACTAATGAAAATTATTCAAGCTGGGATATCTCAGAATCTACTGAAGATAATACAATTAAATTTACATGACCAAAATCTATAAAATGGTGACTATTCATTCAAAATAACAATGGTAATGTTAAATTGACAGAACAGAAAAATGCCAAGTGGAATCAGACTATAAAATATTGATTGGCCTTTTATCTCAACAAGGGCAATTGACCATGAGTCCATGACCCATATCAAAGGGGGTGTGACAAGGATGCCTCTGATAGGATGCAGATGATAACTTGTTAAATAGGAGCATGGATGTATACACCCATGATAGGAGACTACTTTGAGAAACATTCACTAGATATTTGGATATTTGTGTTTATGTAAAGTAAATATTCAGTTCATACTTTTTTTTATCTGAGTGTATAATAAATGCCTTCTGTTACATAAATTAGCTTTTCTTATTGGATTACAAGACTTTCAAGTGAAAATTCAATATTTTATAACATGTAAATTTACGATGTGAAAATTTTAATCTAATCAAGAAACAAATTTATTGATTCCTTTTAAAGAAAAGAAATTTTCTATATATTTTTTTTAACTTGCTTGATTGCACCTGTTAGTTCATAAACATATACTCTCTGAAGTCACGTAGAGCCTGTACTATGCAAAATTTGGAACAGCTTTTTCACAAGCCATTGGAATAAGCAGATATATTGGACAATTCATGGGTAGATAAGAGATATTGTGAGATAATTTTTATATTTCTGGATCTACTAGACATACTAACATAAACTTCATATGCTTTTAATCCAGATAATCTCAACAATACAATAACCATACTGCTAAATATGTAGAACTGACAGAATAAAAAAATGTTATACTCAGTCAGACTATTTCTCTCTAAGTTCTGAACCTAACAGGGTAATCAAGCATGACCTGAACCCCAGGGGGTGAAGGGGTAAACTGTCACCCCACATTCTCTGCATGGACATAATGGAGTTGATATCCTCTGTTTATTCCATGACCATGGATACATAAATGACTTGACCATGGAGGTTTATAACTACAATTTGACAATATAAGTTATTATTGCCAAAATCTTCTTTTTTTTTTAAATCATCATTATTCTTCTCGATTAATTCTGTCTTGCATTAATTTATCTATGGATCTCTCTATTATCTACCTATTAAACCAATAAGAAAAAAAAATTGATAATAACCTAAATACCACAGATAGAGGTAACCATGGAAACAAGAGTACTTGCACTTCAAAACACTTAATATGGGTCAGTGCATCTGGACCCCTCCCCCACCCCTCAAAAGCACCTCCTCCCTGCCTATCATCCCTGTAACCCTATTCTGCTAACTGATATCTATACCAAGATTAACGTTTATCAATATCTGACCAAATCCATTATTGAAGCACTACTATGTCCATAATCCAATCCATATTCAGACATTACTTAATTAAAATTATTTTATTATTCCACTTCATGTTTTTTTCACTCAGTCATTATTGATATTGAAAAAATGGAGCTCTTATATGATTTTAATACCTGTGTTCCTCGTGCTATTGGTCAGATTAAATTGTGATTTGCATTTAGGAAGCTTTGTTTGGATTCCCTTAGTGCCATTTCAAGGACCAATAATCACCTCAATGCCTTGTATTGAAGTTGCACAATAAGCTAATGCATACGCAATCAATTTGACTAAATTTAACTGGGATAAATCAACATTGTTCATGACTTAAGCCACTGTCACACGAGCCGGTTTTGCCGTACTGAACCCGTAGTATTACGTAATAGTTGCGGAAATCGCAACCCGGCTCCAAGCCGGCGGCCCCAATACGGCCACCCGTGGATACCCGGGGATACCCGGGGATACCCGACAAGCACCCGTGGGACCCTTGGCCAAGCCGCGAAACCTGGCCCCGGTAGCCGGTTGTGCCATGCTTGCATGGCACAACCGTAGAAATCTCACGGGTGTAAAAAAAAATAAAAATACCCTTGGAAGCTGGCGGGTGACCCGTGAAAGCTGGCGGGTGACCCGTGAAAGTCGGCGGGTGGCCCGTAGAACCCGGCGAATTGTCCGGCCCTAATTTCACCCCGGCAGCTTGTTGAGGGGTTCTACGGGTAACCCGGCGGCTTTCACGGGTAACCCGGCGGCTTTCACGGGTAACCCGCCGGCTTTTTGCTACCAGCGTCAGCGTAGGCAGGGAGGGGGGGGTTGTATATACTATAAAATGTTGCTGCTCCTCTAATATTAGTCCGATTTTCCTCAAATAAAGACTGAATGGCAGTATAGCTCATACTGATTCCATACGTATTTTCGGATTAAAAAAAACCAAAATATTAAGTGAGATATTTGTCTGAGAAGGCAGTTGTCTTGCGGCGGCTGCTGCTCCATTTATATTAATCTGATTTTCGTCTATAATTCAATTCTTATTTAACGAAAATCGGACTAATATTAGGGGAGCAGTAGCCTTTTAAAGAAGCGCTCAGCATTGATACAGTCCCGGCGCGGACATCTGCGAGAGCACCACTGTTTGCCTCTGCCATCCTAGCTACCTTCTCAGACGAATAACTCGCTTTATATTTGGTATATTTTCGATCCGAAAACAGGTATGGAATCAGTATAAACTATACAACAGTTTAGTTCTTATTTAACGAAAATCGGACTAATATTAGGGGAGCAGCAGCCTTGTAAAGTATATTCCTGGAAGCTGCGAGTTACTCCTACTACTCGCCGGCTTACTCCTACAACTCGGCGAGTAACCCATAGAACCCGCCGAGTAACCCGTATAACCCGCCGAGTAACCTGTAGAACCCGCCGAGTAACCCGTAGAACCCACCGAGGTCACCCGTAGAACCCGCCGAGGCTCCCGTAGAACCCGCCGAGGCACCCGTGAAACCCGGCGGGTAACCCGTGGCAGCCGGCGGGTAACCCGGCGGGTGCTGCCCCGCCCCTTTTTGCTGTCAGAACCTGCCGCCAAACTGGCGGAAAGAGCTGTTACATAACCATTACGTCACTCTACGGGTTCACTACGGCAAAACCGTCTCGTGTGACCGTGGCTTTAGACGAAGCCTTGCATTTCTAAATTATAATAATTAGACATACAAGTACTACTTTAGAGTGCTGGACATCAGATTTACTTCTGATATCACTGGATCTGAACATATTTGCAATTAAACTGCTATAGCTTGAAGCTGGAAACTGCTACTCGTGGCTCTATGTCTATGCTTACTTGCTCGCAGGTCTTGCTTATTAATTTAAAGGTGCAGCCAGGGAGCAAACCTAATTGTACAAGTTTGTCAAAAATAGTGTAATGGTAAGTATTCCCAAAGATCAATTTATTTAAAACTCAAGATCTACAGTTAATTACACAATGGTAAATTGATTCTTTAATCAATTTGTTTTGGCAATTAATGAAGCATAATATGTATATATGTTCACTGACCCTGAATTTCGTCCGCTAGTTGTTTAGTGAATAATTGGTCTACTGGCGACCAATTCACTAAACAATTCACTAAACAACTACCGGACGAAATTCAGGGTCAGTGATTTCGGGCAAGGGGGGGGGGGGGGGCTTTGTCAGAAATATTATTGTAAATGCAAATATATTAAAAATTGACACAAAGCAATATATTTAGTAGAACTACCATAAGCTTCACAAACACAAGTGAGAAATAACTGAAAGGACCCAAATCCCTAAATAACAAAATGACAAAAACCTACTTCAGTTATGCAAGTTGGCAATATACAAAGCAGGCCATGGATAAATTGACTGAGATACTTATCATAAATATCATTTTGGGTACTTCACCTTATTCATTTCCATATGGGCATATTTGGTATCAAGTAAGTGAATTACTGCTCAACCATCATTGTTTTACCAAATTTCGAATGACTGTGAAACAAAATGGACAAGAGAACTTTTCCTGTACAGAGTTCTGTATTTGACACAATGCTTGCCCTTTGATCTCAGCTTGAGTGATAGCACTGGTGGGTGCAAAAGAGGTGCAACTCACTGATTGAAGACATGTGCCTTTCAGAAAATTATAAATTTCTGGCAATAGATGGATTTTTCAGATTAAAATGCTCTTCTGAAATATATATATATATATATTTTTTTTTTATTATGATAACAGGCTATATCGTAAAATTATTTGCATTAACACTTTTTCTGCATTTAAAAAAAATTTGAAATATTGGAATGAATTAATTTTACTGAAATGTAGATGTCAACAAAATATAAAACACTGAGATATTGGAGCCTCCATGGTCACACACCTCAATTGTAACCCTCCTGTGAGCAGAGGGGAGGGGGTGGTAGAGGAGGGGGAGGGGGGTAGAGGGATAAAATATTGACTGGCAACTTTGAGTTGAAGAAGTGGTCCTCACTAAATTAAAGCTCATGTGCACACCAAGTATGATGTACCATGTACAGTGTAGAAGTCTTCACCCCATCAGTTTGCATGCAATTATATTGTTAATTTGATTATAGTTGTGCAAAGAGCATAAATTACAAACACAGTCAATGCTCATACAAACCTGAGATTTTAATCTGAACATTAACCCTCTTTAGATTGCAGTTTCCCAGAATTACAAATGATTATTGTTAATGATAATTAATCAACAATGTTGTTGATAAATTATAAAAAATAACAATAGTTCAAAAGCCTAATCTCCCTTCAAGAATATTTCTTGCCTCACTTCCTTTATTCACATATACGATACCCAAGTGCATAACCAAAAGCCACCATGATGGCGGGGAGGGGGGTGGCTTTACCCCCCCCCCCCCCCCAACATTTTAATACAAGTAAGAAAAGATTTAACAAATCTGTTTATATTTAAAATTTGTTAGGTCATTATTTAGTCCGAGTCCTCAAGATCTTTCAAAATATTTGTGAGGGGGGAGTGCCAAAATTTTAAATAACTATATTCTTATTAAGTTTGCTGAATTTTCCATGATAACTATACTCTACTCTTGTCTCCATGGATTTACAGCAGCTCTGGCCTCCTGGCCTGACCTCTGGTCCTGATGTGACAAATTAGTGACCAGTGAGTCCACCTGTGAGGGGTACTTATGGCACATTAAATCATGTTTTTCTCAAGAACTTTTTTTCGGCTCGAGCTCTTTGCCTGGAAAATTTCACAGAGATAGTTAATGAGATTTCACATCACCCTGCACTGGAAGCTACTTGATATCTCAATTACAACAGATTTTAGAGGCCTTTAAAGATTGTTACAGTGCCCCCCCCCCCCCCCCCAGCAGGGAACTCAAATCTGAGCCCCCAACATACTCCCATGCAGCTTTGACATGTCAGGGTGGCCCCCAAGGGAGTCCACTGCTCTATTAATTTAGGATTTCCACTAATCGTGTCTGGTTTCATGAAAGTAATACACATAGGAACATTCCATGGATGGCCAATGTTCTCAATATCTTCAAAAAATAATGACTAAGTCATAATTAAATATAGGCCTAGAGTCCGTCATAACACTAGCTAGCTAGCTAACCTGGAAATTTATTGATTGATTGATTGATTGATTAGACACTGATGAATAGCTCAAACCCTGATTGATTGATTGACTGATTGATTGCTATCAAGGTAGTTGATTGATTGATTGATTGAGATAGATAGATAGACAGATAGATAGATAGAAACAGATAGATGGATATATATAAAGATAGATAGATAGATAGATAGATAGATAGATAGATAGAAAAAGATAGAGAGATAGAAACAGATAGATAGATAGATAGATAGATAGACCTTGGAAAACATGTTTCTTCCAAGGATAGAGAGAGCTAAAACAAGGACAAAATCGAGCCAGAAAAAAGTCATTAGAGTTGACCGCAAACTCAATCTAGCCTGTTGACCACAACCCTGAGACAGTGCAGTCATTGTTTATAACATCAACATGTGTTAGCTGGCTTGACAGGAGATGGGGCCAGATCTTGGTGGTCGTGAATATGCATCACTTGACCTAGTATAGCTGTTTGAGGGTGCCATGTTGTCAAGGCTTTGACTTGTCAGGGTGGCATTGATGGAATTTTGCCATGATTAATTTGCAATCTTCTTCATGAAGGAAACTTTTATAACAGTTTTTTTTTTGTGATAGATGTTGAACAGATTTCTATAAATTAATAAAGAGATTTAAATGATATTTGCAACATTAAAATGCTCGTTCAGATGCTCATCTGCAAATTTTTAATCATATTATGTATTGGCTGCTTTGCAAGCATTCATTTCACAATCTTACATTTCTAGAATTTATATTATGATCTACATGCATTTCCAAAAGAATTTCTGTTTAACAGGCACCCTACAGCGTTTACTCGACAACTTTTACGAAATCAAATTGTGCATCAAAGTGTCGAGGTTTTCTGAACATTTAGCAATTCGATTAATGTGTGCTGTACTTCTGTGTAAATCTAATTGTGGGCAATTAACTTGACAGGATAAGAGTGCATTTGAGAAATTGAATTGATGTCCCGTCAGTACTTGCAATTTGGCCGTGTGCTTCAGAACACCTAACTTTGTTAAATTGGTTGAACGATCACCACAAAGTACATCACAGCTGAACTCAAAAAGTTTAAGGGTTCAATTTAATGATAAACTTTTGTATGAAGAAGTGGTACATGTGCAGAGGTACAGAAACTGAATTAAATGTGCTACAAACAAAGATAGATATTTAAGAAAATCTGCTGTAAGGTATACATCCCAATGAAATCATTCTCGTCCACATATTACTGGCAAATCGCATGTTCCATTAAGAATTGACACAACAAAGTTTCAGAGCAACAAAAAGGCTATCCTCTCTGTTTTGTTTTGAGAAATCTAAGTTGGATGACTGTCATGTATTTCTGCACCTGATGGGCTAATTAGGACAGGCAGAGACAATGGCAATGAAATGATGGATGAAACAGCCATCCAACTTAGGCTTGCCTTGTAATTTGACCCAGGATCCAGTGGTTGCACCGAAATTTTCACACTTTACACTGAACCTGCTTTAGGTGCAATTTTAAAGAAGGTTTTCGTGATCCACCCCTGCTATGAGCTCAACCTCATTTTATTGTAATTCATACATATCACTAGTACCAAAAATTACCCATAGATAACAGCAGCTGTACTGTCAAACATTTTTCAAAAGTAATGAAGGGGAGGAAGTGATTCACAGAAAATCTAAAGTGGAGAAAGGGAAAAGTAATGACTGATTCTTTTTTACTCAAAAGGGCTTATTTTGGTCTTTTCTGTATCTATAGGTACTTCAGTAATGAGTATCAATACTGCTCTATGCTATGGCCCATTGCAAAATTATATTGCAGGACATTTCTTATTTTGCGCTTCCCCCCCCCCCCCCCCCCCCACTAATACTAATTTGTTCAGACACTTAAGCCAAAAACTCATTGCTTAATTTTGTAAAATTTGCTTAGGATATGCTGCTACAGCAGCCTATGTTTTATTGATACAACCTCTGATAATATCATTTATAATTTTTAATCATGAAAAAAGGCATATGTAAGTTATGTATTTGAAATATAATATGGGATATTTACAAGAGTAAGTCTTAAACAGGACACTTTACAAAACCAGTATGAACTGCATCATTCAGTGCATGGATAGCATATTACATATCTTCCAGTATTGAATTGAAATTGAATTGAATTGAAAATACTTTATTTGGCAATTAAACAAGAATACAGCATGATATTTTGTTATTTTTTTTTGGCATGATAAATTTAAAATTATTACATATTCTATTAGTGGTAAATTTGCCAGGAGACCCCAAAGAACCTCAGTGGGTTGTGTTAGAGGCCACCTTAAATTGATGCAATAACAAAAAAAAATTATTAATAATAATAGTATAAGTAAGTAAAAAATAAAAATAAAAATAAAATAAAAAGGAGAGAGTAATAATGATAATGAAAATAATAATGATAATATATGACAAATGATTTAGCAGTACAGGTGATATTTATTTTTTAAGAAAAATAACAAGACAAATACATGTTTACATTAGAATGATTAATAATGGCTGATGACTGATGATGGACTGTGAACTTCTATTGTCATTATTTAAGAAGCATTTATCCTGCATCATACACAACTCTGGAATTTGTTATAATATCATGATTAAATGCTTTCTTCTTTAATCCAGTTCCCTAGTACCATGCCATACAACAAACAAATATCTGACTACATGTCCAAGCACTTGTAGTCACTGCGTCCACATTTTCTTTTGTAGTTACACGTCATTTTCTGTGTCCACCGTCATTTTGGCATGACTACCTTGTCATACAAGATTACAGGAGTGACATCAAATGATATGAGGTATTTAGGGTTCGGGACATATTTGTCTGACACATGATGCTTTATATAGACTGGTTAGCTGCTTATGTATAGCAAAGACCTGGTGTTCTGCCAGGCATATGTTGACAGGGTAGGTTGCTTTCTATGTAGTCACACCAAACTTTTCCAAGACACTGTGAGGTTTTGATTCAAATTCAAACTGTATGTGAGGTTTTTCTTTTAAATCAAAAGCTAACGTTTGGTGGATTTCTTTACCTATACTCATATACTGCAAAGTAACTTGTGTATCAAACATGACCACCCTACTGAATAATATAATGGTATTTAAAGTTATATGAGCTTATAAATAGAGCCTTAGATGATAAATTAGGGGAACAATGAAACAGGAGTAACACTGAGCTCTGAAACGGTTCACTATTTATTAAAATTTGCCTGATGAAAGTTCTGTGAGTGAAGGGGCATTCACACTATCACGGATAAGACCTACGTATGACCACGTATGAAAATATTTTGGAAAAAGTGCAGTATGGCGGACCCAAATTTATGACCATAATTAGCCAACCTCGTTGCAGGCCCATGACGTAAAATGCTTGAATTCAATGAGTGACGTCACAAACACAATGGCGGTGATCGTTTTCAAGGCAAGAACGCAGGTTATTATTGTTTATCTTTTCTTTTTCTCAAGGGCTGCCGCCCCCAAACCCCTGCTATCCTACATAGATATTATCCATGGTGTACCAGAACAAAATTAGAAAATAGTGATTTATTTCTATATGTCATGGACGCCAAATATGGGCATAAATTTGGGTCCGCTATACTGCACTAAACCCAATATTTTTTCACTCTTGTTCATCATAGCCATACGTGATTCAGTCGCCAAGCATTTTACGTATACTCGCGCTAATTCGTAGAACGCTCCTGGTTGCGCTTGACTATATACAAGCAAACGTAAAGAGAGGAAATTTTTTTTATCATGTTTAAGACATTAGCAGACGTTCTACAAGTGAATTTTTTTTCTTAGTTACGTAACTTGCTCGGGATTCCCTCGGCGATCATTCTACGAACGTTCTACATACATTTTAGATACGTTAGTGACCATGCACAGCCATATGTAGCCACTGTCCATCTGTATGTACCCGCCATCCACTCGCCATCCACTAGTAGAATGCCCGTCACCTGCCTGTAACCGGCCCATCACCCTCCCATCACCCACCAGTCTACCGCCGTCATCCGCACGTCAGGGGCCCGTTGTCTTCCGTGAGAGAGATTTACGAGTGCTTACGAGTGCGTAGTATGCTTGGCAATGGAATTTCGACGAGCATTTGATGGACGTTCGGCAGGTGTTTTATTGATGTCCCCCGAGTGTTTGACGTCCGCCAAGCAATCTACAATTGCCCCATGTATGATCGTGGAAATTATTTGTACGTGATTAACAGAGCCATGAGTGAGCACGTATAGCTAAGTAGGGCCCATTTTTGATGTACGTGGTCACTCGTAGGTCTAATACATGACAGTGTGAACGCCCCTTTGGAAAACACAAGTTTCATTGTTCCCCAGCTGCCCTAGTATGGTATCCCAACATTTTGTCTACACAAAAATATTTCAGAATGACGAAGTTATTGCTTCCTTAGAAGACACTATTGTCAAATACTCCACCTTTTATGACTAGAGTACAAATACCAACTTTTAATGGAGTATTGAAAAAAATATCAGAAAATTTGTTTACAATGAGCACATTTTAAAGAAATAAAATTGAAACCAAAGTAAAATGGAATGCCTACATTCTATATGAAAAACATACAAAGAAATGATGAAACCAGTAAATATATGTTTGATTATGCATTAGATAAATTCTGGGCACGTTTCGAGTAATAACATAGGATTTCCTTTGCATAATGATCACAAACAACTCTAGATATATTCTATTTACAATGTAGAAAGATATGGAAAATATGCATTATATGTTGGGAGTACTTCTTTTGAATAAGAAAGTTAGGAAAGCAAAACTTATTGAATGTGAAAGTCATTATGAAATTACTTTTCTTAGATTTAATATAGAATTAAACTGATGTCAAGGTAAGGTACTAGTAAGGTCAGGTAAGGTAAGTATGCATAAGTATATAATGGCATGGTAAGTAAGGTAAATTAAGGTAGGATAATGCAAAGTAAGTTATGGTAAAGTAAGTCACGATAATGTAAGATAAGTTACAGTAAAGTAAATCAAGGTAAGGTAAGGTAAGGAGTCGCAAGGTTAGGCAGGGTAAACTAAGGTAAGGTAGATGGTGTTTGCTGGATCGTGGCAACAGCATTATAGTCTCCTGAATATCTGCTTACTTAACCTGTCTCTCACACTTCCATTAACTTAGCCTAAAAATAAAGAGATTGTGGAAAGGTGATGCGTCTTTCTTAAGCGATAACTTCGCCATTCTGAATGAGTTTAAATGCTAGTCTTGGAGACAAAATGTTGGTTTACATTACTAATAAGTCAAAACTCAATTTGAATGAAGCTGGGTGAACAATGACTTATTTTTCTAAAAATGACAGTGTTTTCATCAGACAATGTTTATCGTACTTAGAATTTGACAAACTCTTCGGAAAAAAAAAAAAAAAAAAAAATTTACATATAGTTTAAATTTGCATCCGAACCTCACAGTGTCATGGAAAATGTTGGTGTGACTACAAACACATAACCAGTTATTGATTATTAAATGTACAACAATAATTTCCCTCCCAGAATATGCCTGCCAGATAAACAGGTCTTTGCAATGCAATACACCGTATCAGCTACCAAGTTTACATTTAGCATCATGCGTCAGACAAAAATGGTCCCAACCCCAAATGCCTCATATCATCTGATCTCACTCCTGATATCACTCCTAATATAACACTCCTAATATCACTCCTATAATCTCCTATAATCTTACATGACAAGGTAATCATGTCATAATGATGAGAAAATGACGCGTAACACTGCTGCCTAATATAAGTAGTCGTAACCAGCAGGCTTTGACAGGTAGTCAGATAAATCTAAGGAACTGGTTAAAATAAGGAATAATACAAAATGAAGAGGCTGTATCTATGAATAAAGAAAATGAAGCAGCTGACCTATTTCGCTAATACATGACCAGCCACATGCTACAAAGTTATAGAAAAGCTAACCAGTAAACTTTTGATTATAGAATTATGGGAAATCATATCAAAGTTAGAGGCCATTTTGACGTCAGCAACTATTTTTACATTAGAATAAGCCTTCATATCTCCAATAGCACACAATCTTACACTTTTATAAGTATAATTTCAATGTTGAATAAAATTAAAAAGAAGATCAACGCATTTTTTGGATGAATTATTATGTCACCAGATAATAAAACAACTAAGGTAATTTTTTTTTTCACCGATGGGAAAAGGGAGTGAGAACTGAACTCCGGATACGAAACTGAAAGCAGACACGCTAGACATTACGCCACGGATGCCATAGCGGTCAAGGATCACAATGCTCCTGGTGGTAATTCAAGGATCACAATAAAGCAGCAGTTCTTTTCATAAACTTGAAGGGCTAATGGTCTGGTCATATGTGCTAACTTTATAGTCTGTTTGACTAACAGTTAGCTTTAGCTTTGACTTCAGCACTTCTGGTTGCACGACTGTTGTCCGCTATTCCAGATCCAAATTTGCAGATATGGTTGCTGGTGCACAGGGCATACATGTATGTGCATGTGAAATTTATGCTGAGCCTCTAATGCTGCTCTGAAGTTTATTAACTTCAACAGATCATACAGTCCGCTGTTTAACCCAGGTAATATTCCACATTGCTCCATGAAAAGATCCTGCTTGATAACAATCCTACATGCTGGCATAAAACCTCCTGATGGTTGTCAAAAATGCCTTAAATTAGTTTAATAAGGTATTTTTGCTATGTTTTTTTATTTTCAGGCAATTTTGAGCATTTCCTTAAAATGCCTCTTAAACATATTCATGTTTTTCGCTCTTCCATACATTAAGCATGACTTATGGTATTAGTCAGAACGAAAAAGAACATCAGTAAATTTCAATTTGATTAGTCATTGATGTTTGACTAGGATGAAACGACTATGTCTAAGTCAATTTTTTTAAGTGTGTTGACTTGGAGAAATTGGACAGATCCTCCTGCAACCACTACCTTACCCCACCTTGGTGTGATGGCATTGGTGTGAGTTCTTAGCGCCCTTGTTTTTAATTTAATGTTCAAGGCTGAAAATCCTTGGGGCTTGAGAAAGACTCAAACGTTTACAGACTGCATGCATCATGAGAGTCAAAGTCAATGTCTCAGTGCTGCTGGGTGTGAAGCTGGGTCTGCTTATATGACGTAACAATGAGATGATATGGCTTAGACTCCATGCCATGTTACACATTTACCCCATGGGTGGGGTCTTTTACTTGCCTCAGCATCGACACAGAGTACAAGACACCTCCAATATAAGCAACATCTCAAGCGATCGTCATCCAGCTGAAATGTAGCTCATGACGAGTGCCCGGGCCATGGATCAGCAGAGCTGGCCAATATGGAGTACATACTGCAATCTCATAATTTTACATTTACATACTTCGTGGCTCTGTAGTCTGCAGAACACCACAAAATTCCAGTGATACCAATGGGCGAGGATGATTTTTTAGGGATGTATACTTTACTGCAGAATTCCTCAAATATATACCCCTGTATGTAGTGCATTTAATTCAATTCCTGTATCCCTGAGGTTTCTGCACATGTACCTCCTCTTCATGCAAAAGTTTATCATTCAATTGAACATTTAAACTTTTTCAGTTCAGCTGCGATGTACTTGTTGGTGATCACTCAAACCAATTTTAAAAAGTTAGGTGTTCTGAGGCACACTGCCTAATTGCAAGTACTGCCAGGACATCAATTCAATCTCTCAAATGCACTCGTACCCAGTCAAGTTAATTTCCCACAATTAGATTTACACGGAATTACAATACGTTCAGAAAACTTTGACACTTTGATGCACAATTTGATTTTGTAAAAGTTGTTGAGTAAACGCTGTGGGGTATCTGTTGAACACAAATTCATTTGGAAATGCATGTTCATCATTATTTAACTTCTAGAAAGATTGCGTTATGAACTGTTCCGCAAGATGTTTCCAAAGCAACAGATACATGATTTGATTACAACTTGAGCAAAAGAGCATTTGAATGTTGTAAATATCACTTAAATTGATTTATTAATATATATAAGTCTGTTTTTCATCTATCATTCTAAAATAAGGAACAATTCTAAACTTTTCACTTCATGAATAATGCATCAATGCTGTTTCAGCGAAAACCACTCGCCCAGCATTGGCAACAAAGTTTACTAAATACAATCATTATGATTATGTTTTTCTAAGAACCAAGCACAATACATGTTTTGTACTTTGAAATAATTGATGATCGATATTGTTGTATGAAGTTTTAAGTGAGCATCATCAATTTAACAATCTCTTGCCACATAACCGGTTCAGCTTCATCTTGTAGTTTAACTTCAGGTTCTTCGACAACTCTGCAAAGTGGCCCAGGATTAGCTTATTCCATGGCATGCCTCATTTTCTTCCCATTCCTAGCCTTCTAGGCTGAAAAGGGTAAGGATCAAATTTAAAAGTCTGGAGAAGTTATTAACCCATTAACATGATCAGACTACTTAAGAAACAACACTTTTTCTGTATCAGGGTTTGGTCTCACATACGATTCTTCAGATTATTTCTTATATCTAACTGAAATAGCACAGGTATACATGGTACCAGATTCATCATTGTCTTTCAAAATGCATAATGCAAGTGGTTGTCTATCAATATGGTTCAATTTTCTTTATAAATTCATGTTATTCGTAAGTAACAGAATGAGATCTTTTACATACTCTTATCTTTGACTTTGACTGTGATATCCATGGATCGTCAAAAGTGTCTAAAAGATTTCTGAACTTACCACGTCAAAATTACCAACACTTTTTCATTAACTAGATAGCTAAGTGCATAGTTTACCAGACCTCCTCTTGGCAAGGGCCATAACACTGTCATATTGAAAACCTTAAACCCAAGTGGCCAACAAGGGCTCTACACAATGCAATTAATACACACTCTAGTTATACTTGTTTGCCTATCCCATACCAAGCGCAGGCATGGATGACCTTACTGGTTAAAACATTGGTTAACTCAATATCAGTCAGTCACTGGCTTATTGCAGCTGGGCCAAATGGTTAATGTCCTGGGTTTGATCCCTGGCCCGAGTACTCTTCATGAGCTACATCTCAGCTAGATGTTGAGCATGATATGCTAAATTGCAGATGCCTTGTATTTGTTGTCCATGCTGAGGCAAGTATGACTCTCCGAAGAACATGGTGTGGACTTGAATGGTGTGGACTTACAGCCTTATGATATCATCATTATGTCTGCCTCTCACAGCTGGTCATATTAGCTGACTAACCTTCAGGCCCAGTAGCATTGAGACATAGACATAGACATAGACATAGTGCAATCATTATTGACTCATTGATGACCTGACTTTGTTTATATCCATTAAAGATCAACTTGCAATTTTTGTTGTCCAAGCCATTTCACCATGCATTTAACCTCACTATTAATGCCACCACTCTCAATGACCAAATATTTTACTATAAAAATTTTCAAAATTGTAAGGTTCCTATGGAGGCCAAAATAAGAAACATTGACTCATGGTTGGTGCTGCACAGGTAATATTAGTACACCATTCACTCAATATTGCCACTAATTGTAAATGGAAATGAGGTTTATAGTCCGTGTTATCACAGTCCAAGCAGTCTCAACTGACTTCATAATTACATACTTATATAGCAGGTTTGTTCAAGCTTGAGCCTGTCTCAACTCCCTAGGTTCCTATGGAGGCCAAAATAAGAAACATTGACTCATGGTTGGTGCTGCACAGGTAATATTAGTACACCATTCACTCAATATTGCCACTAATTGTAAATGGAAATGAGGTTTATAGTCCGTGTTATCACAGTCCAAGCAGTCTCAACTGACTTCATAATTACATACTTATATAGCAGGTTTGTTCAAGCTTGAGCCTGTCTCAACTCCCTAGGGAGTATACAGCCAATTAAACATAATTACCTGCAGGGACTAAGCACTTACAATTTCCATCACTGCCTGTAGCCAAGTACCCATTGACACCTGGGTGGAGTGGAGCAGAAATTGGCCTGATAATGACCCAAGTTGTTATGCTATGTGTATACAGTGGAGGCCAAAAATACCCAATCACATGAGAACATTCAGATTTTCGCTGATCTTTCATCACTGGAGACTTTATTCAAGTAAGTTTGCTCATGAAATCATTTTTCACACTCTGAAACATTTGTTTGATTGTGTCCCAGTACTCATGAAATTTAACATCAGTGCAATTTTGTTCATTTACAGTACAGTTGACATTTTCATAGTTTATTGTTGTCTTCTTAGTATTAACAGACATGCATAGTGTTCCTATATTTGCCAAATCATTAAACTTATGATAAGCAAGTCCCTGACTTTGAAAAAACTAGGAAAAGCGAAATTCTTTTCAATGGGTGATTGGGTATTTTTGGCCGTCACTGTATATGTGTAAGGATTGCATTAGTAAATCACACCAACCTAATTATATCACCATTCGGGCTAACTTCATACTAATGAGCCCATGGTAACAACCCAATATGAGAACGTGCATATGAATATTGTATTAGATTCCTAATCTATCATGGCTGGCTCCTTACGTCTATACGAGAAACTAAATGATATTGACACTAATTGACAGACTGACATGTCAGTGTCACAAACAAGATTCCCACCAACAAGATTCATGACCAGAGCCTAGACATGGCCCTTATCGCAGCTAGAACGGCTGTAGTGCCACAACATGAAACATTACTCATACCCTTGAGGTCCTTTATGCTTCAAGCCTAACTTGAGTTAAGGGTGGGTGGTTGAGACGGGCTTCACATCCTATATTTTTTGCACCAGATAGGGTTGATCAGGAAAGGCATTTGCTAAGGCATTGAAGCGAATAATCAAGCAACCTTCCAACACGGACTTGATTCGCACCAAGGACCCAGTGGTTGGCAGCCCCACGCGCTACAACTGAGCTTAGCCAGAGCTTGTGTACATGCACTTTAAGTAAATAAGTTACAATGAAAAATGGTATTAGAACATTTGATATCATTATGTGGCTGTGTAGCCTGTCTGTTTACTGCTGGGTATAAGTTACAGTCAGATATATACATTTGGCAATTAATATCCTTGTGTGACTATGTAGATGCCAAAGGTATAAGGTTTAGATTTCATCTTGAAGCTCCACTTCTTGAGTCAAGGCCATCTTCCCTCCTTACTTGACCACCAATATTGTTGGGTCTTGAAGGTAACACTGCGGGAAAATCTCAAACCCAAGTGGCCAACATAGGGCGCTGTGCGATTCACTCAAGTTATTCCATACAATTGAATATTATCTTATCCCATTTATATTTGATTGCACCTTAATGATAAGCCAAATCAGACGAACATTAGACAGATATTGGTATCGCTGAACTGATGTGGGCCCAATGGCCTGAATCAGGCCAATGTTCCAAGGATATATCTATATATACCTTGCATAAGTCTGATGTGGGCAGGTTGCTGGCTTGGTGTCTGGGTATATGCTATTGGATTACGAAGTAAGCTTGATATGCAAAGCGAATCACTGGTTAAAAAATATTCGCATAAAAGATGCTGGTCTTTTCCTTATTATAGAAGTTTGTTTGTATGCCTTATCGGAAACTTTTGGTTTTTGGTTTTTTGGTTTTTGAGCGGAAAAACCGCCTCATCATTTAAAGCTTTCTGCCGGCTTAGCCACCACGAGGCCTGAGTTGCCTAGCCAAGAGATCTGCAATGAGTCTTCTTCAATGACATGGTCAATTTCCTGTCCCCGGGATACCCATTTACGAGAAGTAACGGTCAGGTTTAGAAATTCCTAACTCTGTGGCCTTGTTCCACCTGCCGAGCAATCACAATCAGCAACCTAGAAGTTGGCAGCTAGAATTTTTTGACACTTGGAAACTTCCAGGAATTGTGATTATCATTTGTCCTTTAAGTTTTTAGTTATTAACAATTACAACAATCAAAATGACCATACCATTCAGAGATCGATGTACTTTTTAATTACTCAAATCCTTCTATAAATATTGAATTTCCAAACTACTGGCAAATCGATTATCAATATAAAATTTCTATAACTATTAAGTATATCAATATGTGACTCTGTACTGCATTATGCAGAGCCCTAAGTTAGCCAACATACTGGGTCGAGGTCTTTGCCCACAGTGTTACCACCCTGCCACGAGGACGCCCAGGACTTGCAATGGCTATTACCCTTGAATAATTTTTTTATTTAAGGTCCACCCAACTTGAATGGCTGGTTACTGTCAGAACGCTAGTTTTTTGCCTTGGCTTGTTCTTTTGTACCAGGCTAAGCCTGCGAATGATGTATGAGCCACATAATTGAGCATGACCAGCTCTTAATTTAACCATAAAAATGTCCAACTTAAGAAGGCTTTACACTAATTGAAAAACTGACCTGACATAACCAATGGACTAGCTGTAAATTTCCAGGCATCTGGTATGCTTCATGAGCTATCAGGCATCTGTGATGTGGAATAGGAGTAATTTTTTCTCCTAGTAATTATGGCGATGAATTTCAGAATTAATGATATTGACAATGTGTTTTTCCATTTTCACACATGATCTTGCTTCACATGAACTTTGCCATAGACTTCTTTGAATGCTTTTTGTTTACTGTTGTCTCCTGTTCAAAATGAGATATAATGAGATGAGTTATGTTTTTCATAGTCATAATATTCCAAAGCGATAGATAGACAGATAGATTGAAAGATAGATAGACAGATAGATAGATAAATAGATAGATAGATAGATAGATGGATAGATAGATAGATATATCGGTGCAATTAATCATGTATATAAGGAAAGTATGGTATGACAATACAAATAAGGCAAAGATAGTCTTCCCTATATCAATTTGCATATCAAATTGTATATTTCGTCATCATTCAGGATTTCATTTCTGTCTTGGGATTTGTTTATGTACTGTGACTTCTCATTATTGTAACAAATACCTACAATATACACGACAAGAGTAAAACAGCTTGTTCGTGTGATTTATAAATCATGAGATCATTGCATTTGGTGAAATTTTAAATAAATGTGAATGTCATCTCATCATGCACTGTTTTGTCACAGGCATTATATGATGTGAAATGATTATGAAGATATGGTTGCCCCCTGGTTAGCGATGTATAAATATCTTAAAGGGGGCATCCTTGATTTCTTATGTATGATCTAAATAAAAGTGTCTGTCTGTCTGTCTGTCTGTCTGTCATTCAATCTACTTTGACAAGTCCTGTCACATCTGTATGCTAAATACTAGAAGTTTGTTCAATAGAGTTGTCAATTGCTTTGAGACCTCACTACAGACTCTCTAAATTAAGTTGGACATGCAAAGGACCCTGTAACAAGCCACCTGTTATCCCGTAATGCCTTGACCATGTGACAGCCAAATCTTGGGCTCAAGTCACGTCAGCAACGAGATAGCATGTCTCACGAGAAATCAGATGAAGTCAGTCACAATGGTGGCAGATGATGCCTTTTGGGGGTAAATCGCTGCAAGATTTTGAATCATTGCCTGGACTTAGGGTCACTAAATGTACAAACTTCTAATTTAAAGTCTATGTAAGTTGTATTTTTTATAATTTTTTACGATTCCTGAATAAGGTTTGGAGGTAATTAAGTCACTGAATAATTTCGAATCATTGCTATGATATGATTTGGGGTAGAGGCAAGTATCAACTTTTTACAGTGAGTAAGAATTACTAGACAATCTGGTACATTATCCCAAAAAAGTACAAATTCATCGAAAAGGATTGACTCCAGACAGTTGTAGGGACATATACCTGATGAGAGCTTTATTCTTGGACAGATTCTGATACAAACTCAAGCTTTGGTGATGAATATCGGTGACAGATATCCTTGAAATTTAGGATTATAAGAAAAAAAGTCACATTTGACATTATACCGCCAGGAAGATAGATTAATCATATTGGTTGGTATCAGAGAGACCAGTGGGTCCATCTACCATCTGGTAGTAGTAGCAGTAGCAGCAGTAGTAGTAGTAGTAGTAGTAGAGGAGCAGTAGTAGCAGTAGTAGCAGTAGTAGCAGTAGTAGCAGTAGTAGTAGTAGTAGCAGTAGTAGTAGTAGTAGTAGTAGTAGTAGTAGTAGTAGCAGTAGTAGTAGTAGTAGTAGTAGTAGTAGTAGTAGTAGTAGTAGTAGAAGTATCCCATAATTGTAGGGTGTTGCTGGATAGTTCTAAAAATGGATTGACGTGATGAAGTTTTCTGAAAGCTTTTCCTACCGAAAAGGTAATAACATTAACACACATAGAAATGAATATTTTCAGCCGTGCACATTTTACTCAGACAGGAAAACAACAGACAACCTTGATCAATGATGATTAATTTTAATTGCTCCATATGTGCAAAGTTAATTACTTTCTAAACTAAGTTGACGCTTAAATGGTGCCAGTTTTAGTTGATTCCAAAATGTTCAATTACTGCAAAACTTTGATGTGAGAATTTATTTCTAAAAGCTGTTAGACCCATGCTGCGCACAAGCAACTCAATTCATTTGGGTTTCTAATTTAAGGTTTTCTGTTCAAAGGCCATGTGACCATTAAAAGGAATTAATGCCTATTGTCAAATATTCAACTCCACATTTTATGCCCAAGTTTTGATGGGTTATTGAAAGAAATATCAGAAAGTGATTTTACAATGAGCACATTTTCCATCTACATCACAAAGTTGCAAAATTTAAACCAAAGTAATATGGAATGCCTACTTTCTTTAATATATATGTCGCCAAATGTCTGACATCTTCCGTCAATAAAAGTATATATATATCTATAATATAAGAAAGGCATACATAGAAATGATGAAACCAGTAAATATATTTTCAATTACGCAATGCATTAGGTAAACTCTAGGCACGTTTCGAGTAATAACATAGGATTTCCTTTGCATAATGATCACACAATCTAGATATATTCTATTTACTATGTAGAATGATATGGAAAATATGCATTATATATTGTGAGTTCAAAAACATCTGAAGTTCTTTGAATAAGAAAGTTAGTTAAGCTAAACTTATTCAATGCGAAAGTTATTATGAAATGGCTTTCCTTGAACTTAATATAAAATGAAACTGATGTCAAGGTAGGGCATAAGTTGGGTATGGTAGGGTAAGGTAAGGTAAGGCAAGGTCAGGTAAGGTAAGTAATGTAAGGTAAGGCAACGTCAGGTAAGGTAAGATCAGGTATGGTAAAGTTTGGTGGGGTAAATTAAGGTAAAGTAATGTAAACTAAGTTATGGTAAAGTAAGTCATGGTAATGTAAGGTAAGTTACAGTAGAGTAAGTCATGGTAAGGTATAAGGTATGGTAAGGTAGGGAGTGGTAAAGTTTGGCAGGGTAAGGTAAGGTAAGGTAGATTCTAAACAATTTGGAAAGGTGATGGCATAAATTATTTTTAATGGTCACATGGCCTTTGAAATGAAAACTTAATATTATAAAACCAAATGAATTAAGTTGCCTGTGCACAGCATGGGTCTAACAGCTTTTAGAAATAAATTCTCACGTCAAAGTGTTGCAGTAATTGAGCATTTTGGAATCAACTAAAACTGGCACCATTTAGGCATCAATTTAGTTCAGAAATTAATTAACTCCCCCCAAGGCAAGGGTACATGTGGAGCAATTAAAATGGAATCGTTCATCATTGATCAAAGTTGTCTGTTGTTGTCCTGTCTGCGTAATATGTACACGTACGGCTGACAATATTCAGTTCTATCAAATGTATGTGTGGTAAACATATTGTTTTCAGTGAGAAAAGTTTCGAGAAAAGTTAAGTTCAATCCAACTAAGGCAACGAAGAACTGAGCAGATTCTGAAAAAACATGTGCTCCCACTCCACCCAGGTGTAATTGGGTACTTGGCTGTAGGCAGTGATAGTGATTGAGTAGTGCTTAGCATCTGCAGTTAATTCTGATAAATTTGAGAAAGACTCATGCTTAACCAGGTCTGTCAAGGGAGCAGCATGATAGTTTTGCAAATAGCAAAGACCATGGATTGGCCTGCTAAGAGTGTAATAAAGTTCAGAAAATAACACACAACATATAAAAACCAAATTGACATACTGCATTTGGTTACTTTGGAAACTAGACATTTTCTATCCGCTTCAAATCTATTCATTTAAAATTAATAATGATAAAAAAAGATAGAAAAAAACTGCATAAATAATGCGATTAATCCCAGGTATAAGATATTTTTCAGACAAAAAAGGCAAAAACATGTTGATTACCAATTCCCTACAAATTTGTGTGACTGCCTTATTCATATATATGACACATTTTTCCATCACAGAAACTACATATGGATAATTAATGTAATTATCATCTCATAAATATCAAGATTGTGATGTATTGGTTAATATTCTGAACTGCACACAATATAATGATCGTTAATTCCCACCCTGGAAAGTCCATTTACCAAGCGCTAATTGAATATCCTGTTTTTCGGAGCGGTTCTTCAACTGTGTTTTTGCAATGACTTTCTACACTGATACAACGCTGTAGTTCGAGAAAAAAAAAAGACTCTGAAAAGGAAAACTATTACGTAAATGATAAAATGATGTTTTATATATATATATATATTTTAAAGGCTGGTACATTCAAGGCACTACCAATTATTTTTTAACATGCCATACGAATGACATCAGGGGATGAATATGGATCATGAAGAACTGGGATTCAAATCCATGACCTTCAGTGGAGTTGGCCAATGCTATTATTGACCAATGCCTTAACCTCTAGGCCTCCCGATCGGCTTAAATGTATGAAAATACGCTTTGGAAATTTGAAGTTTTGAAGTCGAGACAATGCTTTTGGAGTGCACTGTATACATAAAAATACATCAAATTCTGCAGTAATGTTATTTTAATGTTTGAATATCGTTGGATAACTGAAGCAATCAGCAATTATTCTAATTCTGTGGGCAACGATAACCTAATTTGGGTTATTTTATGAACTGCAATAAAATTGCCAGTTTGCAATCTTGGACCATTCAGTGCCTTGCATAAATAAGTGTAGCTTCGCAGAAATGCAAGTTTCTTAAGTTTAATTGACTATTAAAGTGACAAAAATCATTTAGAAAGTGATAGTTTATTACAATTCACAGCTTAGTATAAAATAACTACAAAATATTGTTCTGTTTTTTTTTTTAGATTTTAAGAACCCTTTACACAAATTATGAAAAAAAAACAAAAAAAAAAACAGTTGATGAATGGAGTTCCAACTACACTATTCTGCTAAGGGAAATACTATTACTAAAGTACAAAATCAACAAAATGGCACAATGAATAGCAATACCCCTTCTAGTGCTGATAAATCTTTGGAGACAAGCTGAGATTTTAGTCTGTATGCTTCAACTGTGCCACCACTTAGGCAAGGTGGAAATCAAATTTCCAGTCTTTGCTTTACACAATTAGTGACCCAAAATCTCTGACCACAGCTACTTTCCCAGACTCAATAACAGGCTTTTATCACCTCAATTTATCTTTCACTTCGTTGCATAGCTGCAGGAAAGTTGCAGAATTTCTGTCAGTGGTGTGGTCTTAATGGCAAGGTAAATATGTAGTACATACAATGCTGCAAATACCCGTAGTACCTATTTTCATTGCTTTCATTTTACTGTTTGAATAATGTTTCATTGCATCTCAATGCACACGACAGCTCTGTCAGATGTAGTGGTGAGGTGGCAAGGTTTGAAGTCCACACCATGTAACACATTACCTCATGGATGGTTAATTTTACATGGTGTTACAAATATTTTGTCACTTGTTTACTATTACTACTACTATTACTACTATTACTACTATTACTACTACTATTACTACTATTACTACTACTATTACTACTATTACTACTACTACTACTACTACTACTACTACTACTACTACTACTATTACTATTACTACTACTATTACTACTACTAATACTACTACTACTAACAACTACTACTATTAATATTACTACTACTATTACTACTACTATTATTACTACTACTACTACTACTACTTCTAATACTGCTACTACTAACAACTACTACTACTACTAACAACTACTACTACTAATCTACTACCACCACTACTACTACTGACAACTACTACTAGTACTGACTATTACTACTGCTGCTGCTAGTACTACTACTACTACAACTACTACTACTGCTACTACTACTACTACTACTACTACTGCTACTACTACTACTACTCCTACTAATACTACTACTGCTACTACCGCTACTACTACTA
>OW028585.1:27011381-27078201 GCA_932294295.1 Alitta virens | reverse complement strand
GCCTTGGGCAAAAGATATATGTCAGAGTTATATGACAGGTGCAATGATTGTATGCTCCTCATCACACTTGCCCTAAGCAAAGTATATATGTCAATTAAAGTTATATGACAGGTGCATTGATTGTGCGCACTCTGCATTACACTTGCCTTAAGCAAGGATGTACAGGCAGGTCAGATTGTGTTGTGCTCTTCATTACACTTGCCTTGAGCAAATACCTATCAGATTGAATGGATGTGTTAGGTGCAAGTTATTATGTGTGCACATCATTACACTTGCCCTCTGCTCATGTGTGACTCAATGCAGTGGTAGTGTGTGCTCATCACTACATTTTTAGCTAGTCACTGCTCTACTCACATGTGTCAGCAGTTGCTTGTTAATTATGCTTAGTCTTAGCTAGTTTAGCCTGCTGCAAGGAATGTTGATTATTAGTACTGATTATATTGTTAGCAATGATTATATCATTAACATTGAATTAATTATCAACATTGATTATATTGTTAACATTGATTGTATTATTAATTGATTGACTGTATTGTCAATCAATTGTCAATTGATGACACCTTGATTATGTTATTAATTGATTGACTGTGTTAGCAATCAATTGTCAATTGATGACAAGTATCATTCCTTTTGCTTCATATTGATTTATTGTCAGTATTATGTGAGTGCATTGCCCTGTTAGGATGCCTCACTGTTAAGTCCTGAATTGTGGGAGGAGCTTACTAATTTTCCCTCCAAAACTTTCCCTCCAAAACTGCTAACCAAGCCAAAGTTGACACTCAGTACAATAGCCATTGTGACTTGAAGCTATAAATAGCCTCAGCACAATGCAGAGCACTGCAGGGGGTCCACTTTTGCTCCATTGTCTCAGTTTCACTAATCCCTGCCAGAATTGGCAGAAAGATGCTGGTAGCAGCCCTGTTTGGGGGAGGTATCACCCCATGGAATGTAGAATTTACTGTGTTGTGATTGGTTGATAATTCCCTCTCAGCCCTGCTGGGGGGAAAACTTCATGAATTGTGTTTTAATACATATACCTTGTGCACATTAAAAAGATCAGTTTTCATTTTGCCAGCTGAGGAAGCAAATCCACTCTTGTGTTATTTACTTGTACACTTTGGACTCTGAACATATTGTGCTTACTGCACTTTGGACTCTGCCCACTTTGGAACTGGGAGAACTTGGATTGCTTCAAGCTGAGATGAGACTCAGTTGAAAGTCTGCATATTCAAGTCACTCTGACTTTATGCTGTTTACTTGGAGATGAGCAGCTTGGACTTGGAAATGTCATTATATTGGAGTCATTAATGACATGGACTTTTACAATATGTCCAACATGGATTGATCTCATATCTGCAATGGTTCACTGCCCTAGTTTTTCCATTCACAGGCAACAGCAAACAGGGTGCCTTACCTCAACTCTTTATAATTACTAGGCCTCCTTGCCGATTTTTATTGGTGTTGGATTTAAAAAAAAAGGGACATGTGTGGCCAATGGCAAAATATAATCTATCTATCTATCTATCTAACTATCTATCTAACTATCTATCTATCTATCGGTCTATCTGTGTATCCTATCTGTCTATCTGTCTATCTATCTATCTATCTATCTATTTATCTATCTATCTATCTATCGATCTATATTTATCTCTCTATCTATCTATTTATCTCTCTATCTATCTATTTATCTATCTATCTTGTTGTCGTTGCAGTCATTTGTAGTAAGTGTATTCTTTAAATTTTTAGAGAACAAATATCAGCAATTTGATTATCATTGCATCACTCACAATTATGTTTGGTTGTTACCCCCCTTTGTTTCTTCTTTCTTAATCTTTCTTTCTTACTTACTTTCTTCTTCTTTTTCTTCGTTATATCCTGCCCTGTCTTCCCGAAGTTCCAGGTTCCTTTGCCGGACAATCGGTCCTGCAAAGTGGTGATTTTGCCGGACCGAATCAATGTGTGAACGCATAACTTCAATAATGAATAAGAACATAATTTTGAAAATATCATTATTATAAGAAATATTTGTCATCACCTGAAATAAATACATTTTGCGTATGAAAAAAAACCCATCAAATATTATCCAACTACATGTATTAAATAATGAGATACAGGTTGCACTGTACTTGTGATCAACAAATGATAATTACTCATATATAAGTTTGTAACATGTATCAGTCTGTGAAACTAGGAAGGGACCACTAGTTGTGGTGATGATATGGAGAAAAAAGACATGAATTAGTTGAAAAAGGAACTATTCAAATTAAATGTCCTTTTTCTCTTTCAGTCATAGATTGCAATTTACTTTATGTGAAGGTGTGAGGGTTGAATTGCTCTTTCAGCGTCACCTTTCTTCCTGCAATTGCAATTAACTTTGAGTGTGACCAGAACAAAATGGCGAATCAAAGCCCCATGTTAATTGCTATTATATCTCTAAATTGCAATCAAAATACAGCAGGCAAGGGATTATGGATTCAATTGCCTATACTCTGTGATGTAGGTAGACTAATGTAGTCTAGTGATCTCTTATAAGGCCTATGTTTATGCATGTGGTCCGCTTGAAGTAGCAAGTTTGCCGGAGCGTGTAAAACAATACCGGTCAGGTCCGGCGGTCTGGCGAACTTTGGAAAGACTGAGATTCCTGCCTATTCATCATGCAAACCTCCTTTGTAGAGCAGAAAGTTGTTCATTACAGTCGTTCATGGGCATGCCCATGTCTCTAAATCTAAACCTACCTAAAATATTTACATTAACCTGACTTTATTTTCATTTACAGGTGCCTACATTAAAGGACTCTATGTGGAGGGAGCTCGGTGGGATCGCAAGATTCGAAAATTGAATGAATCCATTCCCAAACAGTTGACGGACCCAGTGCCAACAGTAAGAAATTGGAATTATTTGCTATGTCTATTGCCTTGCTTTTCCATGTCAGGCATTCGCATCTTCAATGCAATGCATGCATACACATTGATTGTAGAATTTTATGCAAATGATTTATGGACTAAAAATACTGTGAATAGGAAACATATGGAAGAGTGTTAATGTATTATCCGAATTTTAATACTATTAGGAAATTTCAGAACCTACTAATAGTGCGTAGTTTGGCTTCATTAGAACTTTGGTATTTAGAATCAGTTATCCCACTTGTATTGGTCATGATCATCATCATCATCATCATCAATAACAGGTCTTGTAATGCGCCCCTCCTATTTGCATACTAGGTCTCAACAATAAGGCAGATTTAATTACTTCTACTTGCTATATTGAAAGTTTAATCTTATTGGTGAGACATACTCAAGGATGGAGGAATCCACTTAAGGCCAGCCGGGTAGCCTAATGTTAAGGCATCCGCCAATTCCACATTGGCCTGCATTGCTGAAGGTCCCTGGTTTGATCCCTAGCTTGGGCTGGATGTCGATCGCACGAGGCGTTGAATTTGCCTTCTACTTAGTATCTTTGCTGAGGCAAGTAAATGACCTCAATCAAGGGTAAATGTGTAACCTGGTGTGGACTCAAATCCTATCATCTCATCATTACATACAAGCTGATTAAGCTTTAGACCCAGTATCATCGAGGAACTGTGATAGGAATTATGAACACACCTTACTTAATTTATTTTGTTCTGTCACCTAAATTTATTTTTATTCTGCAGATCCAGCTAATACCCTGCAAGAAGTCAGAGATTGTTGAACGCAACTTCTACTTGGCACCAGTATACAAAACCAGCGAGAGACGTGGAACTCTGTCGACAACTGGCCATTCGACTAACTTTGTATTCAGTATGATGGTTCCGTCCAATCACGATGAAGCACACTGGGTTGCAAGAGGTGTTGCCCTCTTGTGTCAATTAGATAGTTAGATAAAGCGCCATCTAGCATAATATGTATGAAAATACTTTGAACTTAGTGTACATTACTTATGTACACTTATTTGAAAATGATCTAACTTGTATTTCTGTGATAGTATTTATGAATATAAACTGTGAGGATTCGATCTAAACCATTTTATATACATTGGATGTATCATTTGATATATTTTATTTTGAGATATTTACCTTTTTGGTTGTTGTTTTCTAATAAACTGGCTGTCTGTGATAAATTGATTACATAAGCATTATTATCATTTTTGCTTTAGAAAGCCTTTTTTGAGCCACTCTTAATCCCAAAATAAATTGTTGTGAGGAAGTATGAAAAGAGGAAGTACATAGTAATATATTAAAACCATATCAATATCTAGTCTTGCCGGGATAAAGATTAATAATTGTGATTTGTTATTATTTATATGGGATGAATGATAAAACCAGATTTTTTTGATGAAACTGCATAGTTTTTATGAATGATCTTTATGTTGTTGTTTTGGGCAATTAAAAATATATTGCAAACGATGAATTCTGAACATTCATTTTTCATGTTTATTTATGCAGTACTGCTTGTACTAAAGTAAAAAAAATCTTGATTGTTTAGGGATCACAACATAGCGAAATGTTTGTCTATTCAGATACATTACTGGAATAGCTTGTCTTAGACAGTTGGGTGGTCAGGGAGCTCGAGACTTTGGTCAAATCCTCTGAAGGTCCAGGGTTATTTTTTACCTTTTTGGACATTGTTTAGATGAAGAAATCTCTGTCAAATCATTAAATGATTTGCCCCAGACATGATATCTCAACATTACATATACCTAAACTAAAATGAATTCGCTAATTGATCTATCCATTTTACAACAAAACTCATGATTGATTTATTACAACAAATGAATTCACAAAATTATTAAAGATAAATAATTTCATAACTGCATTCAAATATCTCTCTTTATATATACTCTGGTATTCATATTTGAATTAAAATTTGGTTTGAGTTTGCAGAGTCACTAAGAAGAATTATTACACAGAGCTCTAGCATAAAATAGATCAATATATCAATTTATGCAAACAATCCAGGTATTATGATGATATGATCAAATGTTGCTGTGGAAAAATATGACACAATACTAAATCTTTCACTAAACTTTATTCAAGACAGTTCTCACTATGACTAACAAATTCAATGTTTAAAGTAGTAAAGACATACTATACAAGCAGTGATTACAATGATCATTTAGCATATGCCTTATTTTTTGTCATGATCACCACATTCTATAAAACAATTATTTTAAGCAATATCAAGTGATTGTGATGTTGGTCTTGGAAGTGGTAGTTAAAAGGTCCATTTACAAATTGTGTTCAACTGATTTCTCATCTGTAATAATTCTGTCATTATCTTGCTTACATTTTTAGTTTTTGCAGTTTTTTGCCAAGCATGAAATTCATCATGGAGCTTGTGGCGAATGTCTTTATTCCCATCATTTGCTGGAGTTTCTATAGTACAACTGTTTGCCAAATCAGCATAACACTGCAAAACTATTCGGGTAGGAAACCAATTCAAGCCCAATGTGAGCATCATCTGAACAGTCTTTCATGTAGTTCATCAATGAACTGAAGTCACAGTGTTGTCTGTCTTTCCAGTTATAAAGCACCTTCTGATTGCACAATTGCTCCATGTCAGCAACTGGAGTTGGGTAAAAGCTCTTTTCACAACGAAATTTGTTAGAGAAAGGACATTCAATGCCTTCATCGTCAAAAACTGTAATCTTCTGAAAAACTTGTTTTATTTCACTGTCAGTCAAAAACCCATCAATTGTTGAGACTGCATTTGCAAAATCTTGTGTGGTCATGGTTGGGAATCGTATTTTGTACAATGCATCTCCAATGGCCTTCCTCATGTTGGCTCCATTATTAGTGATACCCGCTCTTATGCACCTTACTGTCATCCACCACTTCAGAAACCGAAAAAGAGCAATTTCTAATACATTAGTGGAATCAACATCAAGGAAAGCAGAAAGAGCAGGTTGGGAAAGCTCCTTGAAAGAATCAGATGTCATGACCTGTTTAGTTTGCTTTGAAAATATTTCCAGACACTTCTTCTTTATTCCCTCAGAATTGAAGTTAATTGCCTCCTCCATGTAAGTACAAACATTGTCAGTCCCAATAGATTTAATGATGTGATCAGTGCATAGCTCCTCCAGATATTTTATCTTGAGTTGTTTGGAAGCAGACATAAGAGGGAACACATTGTCATTTGATATAGTTATTTCATCACTGTACATGTACCTGTAAAAAACATTGAGGCTCATATTTGAGTTGAATAAGATTCCTATAATGTGTATGAAATGACATTATCAAAACATCACACAATCTAATTTAATTTAATTTAAATTATTGTGTGCACATGATTCATTTAATGAGTAGACATTTTTGTTGTCATATTTTGTCATTATTTCAGTGATGGAACAAATATGTACAGAAAACACCATCACACATTTTAAAAGGATAGGCAATTGATCTGTCTAAAGGATAATCAGGGAATAATCTTACCATGTGGCTAACTGAACTTCTGCAGGAATAAATAGATATTTAGGCAATTTTGTACACAGAAGGGTCTGATCTACTTTCCTTTACTT
This sequence comes from Alitta virens, assembly GCA_932294295.1. NCBI lineage: Eukaryota > Metazoa > Annelida > Polychaeta > Phyllodocida > Nereididae > Alitta > Alitta virens. The sequence continues at coordinate 27,071,706 of OW028585.1, read as the reverse complement.
CATAGTTGGTATATATACTGAGGCCAGGGCTGAATTAACCATTAGGCTGATTAGCTGAAGGGGGCCTATATTAGAAATAAATAAAAATAAATAGTATTTATAAAAAAAATAAAAAAAGGAGAAATGAGAAAACTGCATCAGTGAAATAATGGGGAGAGGATGATATGTTTTGGGGCCCCAGTATGACAGGTGTTCATGAATTTATTATCATTCTGTCATTGGTGCTAATGTATTAAAAATAGTTTGTCACCCTTTTTTTTAGTTAAACTTAGATATCTAAGGCTGATATGCTTCTTGCCTTAGGTCAGTATTGACCTATTCATTCTGTATTTCTTTTCATGCAGACGGGTGGTTGGTGGGTGGATTAGGGCTTTACGTCCTGTATTTCTGCACCTGATGGGCTAATTAGGACAGACAGAGACCATGGCAATGAGACGAAAGATGAACCCGGGACCCAGTGGTTGGAAGCCCAGAGCGCTACCTCTGAGCTAGGCCCCCACCCTCTTTTTCATGCAGATAAAAGTTCGGTGAAATCTGTTAAACAGACTGGATTCGGTGCAATCTTTTGACACTATGTTTTGTGCTAGCTAAGAAAAAGCTTTATAGGATAAAAATATTCATTGTTAAGTGTCGATCAGGCATCGTTATCAATTGCAAACAGTTGGTTTGGCAGAACCAATACAATACGCTAAATTAGTGAGGAAGCTACAGCACTTGCAAAAGTTCAGTTAAAATTATCCAGCAATTTGAGCTCACACAGGATAAATCCACACAATCTAGTTGATTATTACTTGACAGAATAAAAGGCAGTCATTTCAGTCATGTTTTTTTAGATACTATGCATATGGACACAAACCATACACTAATGCACACACACTCACACACAGATGGGCGATAACAATATAAATGGCTACACAAAAATTTGACACATCTGTTAATTCAAATTCTAACCATTTATAACATTTATGTTCATTCTTTATTAGTCAAACTCATTTGCAATTTTATTTAAATTAATGCACAAATATACACTATAATACAGGGGCCCCAAATTTGGGTTCTGACTAGGGCCTAAGCCTTAATCCAGCAATTATAAGACCCCACCAATGTGTTAAATGTCTACTTCATAAAAGCAATCAGGAGTTTGTTTTTTGTCTAATCATTCACATACCTTAGAAGTGCTTTGAACATGTTGCAGGTCATGTCTTCAATGGGAATTGGGTCCTTTTCATGAGTCCATCCTGTGGCCATTTCATACAAAGCTTGACCTCTCAGTTTTAGAATCAGCCTGTGTGCTCCAATTGTTTTTCCTTCCACATCAAAGAGAACGTCACAATCCTCTTGATTCTCAAACTCCTCCAGAAGATCATCAACAAGGGGTTGTCTCTTGCCGTCTGCCATGATGAACTCTGAAAGGACGAAGTAAAATTTTCCCTTATCGCAAATTTTTACACAATTGTTGCAGTATAAATGTATTTTAGTGAATTAAAATAATCTATCAAGCATATTTTGACAGACATGCTTTTTTTGAAGTCTCTATGTACTATTTACCTAACTGTATAATGTAATCATGTTTTTATAATTCATTATTTTCTATACCTGTATTCTGATATACTGTGTATGAATAAATGTATATATATATATATACATTGTGAGCGGCCATATCTTAATTGAATATATTAATTAATATATTCAATATCATTATGCTTTATTTCCAAATGAACAATGCTTGTATATTTGAAATCTAAATTATATATATTGCTATGATTACATTTATTGTTTATACAGAAATACACTGAATGTCATTTTCACACTTGATCTTATGGACTTTCTGTACACCTTATTTAGGAGCTTTAGTCATATGAAACCTGTGTTAAGTTGTCACCCAATGGAATTGGTCAATTTGGCTGTTGATGACAGGTGGCCATTTTAAAGAGGGGTAAAATGTTTAAAATTTCTGTCTTTAAGATGGAAAACTTTCCCAAAATTGTTTCTAAAAACTCTTCAAGAAAAGCGTCAATGAATGTTGTTTTTGGCTTACTTTCTGACATTATGACCATAAGGACAAACAATAAAATCTTGGTAATACTGTCATATTTTACCAAGTTATGAAACATTGTTAGAAATATATTACACTAATGATTATATCACTAAATTCTGTAAAATGGGTGCTGCTCTATCTAACAATAGAATGATGCTCTCAATGTTTGAATAACTATGCATGCTAGCCTGAATGTCAGACCTAATGTGATTCAGGGGCCCTCCCCTAACATTAGGAGATTTGGGCAAAATTTGGGCAGTTGAGGGAAAATATTTAGGTACTTTAGGTCTATACCATAGAGAAATAGCCCATTCATTTGGTCAAAAATTGCCTAAATCTGTATGGTAAGATAGGCCTGAAGTGCCATATGAACTATACATATGTTATATAATTGGGCTAGAACTAAAACAACCAGCTCAAATTAACAATATATATTATTATCAAGAAATGAATAACTCACTGTTGGAAAAAATGCTCATAACGCACATCACTGATAATTTATGTCAATGACTCTTTTATGCTTTGTTTGCTTTTTGTTCAAGAGAGATCCATGCAAGACTGACAAATCTCGAATACACATTTTGATAAACCTCATTGAATGCCTTTCATTCATTCTCATATCACTCATCTCGCCTTGAAGTTCAAAAATATCTTATTGCTGATTTAATTACAATCTTTGTCAACCATCTTATTAAAAATTCCTTGTGTTTATTTCTGTTTCCTGATTCAATTAGCATCAAATCACACTCTCTTATTTTGTTTAAATCTGTTGAATATTTCATTAAGTGTTGCTTAATCATCTACAATTCACCCAATACTCAACTGTATACATATGTTTGTTTATCAATGTCACAGGATCATATCTATTCAACCAATTGACACATAATGACCACTTCATTACTTGATTTACTCCACTTGGAGTATGATGATGATGATGACCTTGATGAAGGAATCCCAGATTTATTTGTACAGTCTCCCTACTACAGCAATAAAGATGCTATTCAGGTACTAAATGATAAGGAAATTTATTTAAGTTAATAAGCTTAAACTGTCAATCTTTATCGGCAAAATTTGACCAACTACAGGTTTATATTGATTATTATAGTAACACTGAGAGTCCATTCTCAGTAATCTGTTTGCAAGAAACTTGGTTTTCTGCTGACCATGAGGTAGCATTACTGCAACTAAATGGATATAAGTTTATTCATAAACCAAAAATATCTAGTCTTCATGGGGGTGTAGCATTTTACATTTGTGGAGAATTAATTTGTTTTCATGACCAGAAACAAAAAAGCAACTCGTCATTTTCAACAGGAAGTCAAAATCTATTTATTTTCCTAACTTAGACATGGGAGAGCATCACACTTAAATAACCTACAGAGGGCAGCACGTTACAGTTCACAACATAATTAAAGACACACTTGAATTTAAGATTTTGCCTACTGTAGTTAATGATACTATATGTGTTAGTTTTTTCAGAAATTAGTTTAGCATCAACATGTACTTTCAGGAATGGTAAGGTTACTCTGGGAAATATTTATAGACCTCCATGTGATAATGTAGACAATTACAACAGTTTTACACTAGACATTGAAGGATTAGTCTGAACATTCCAAAACTCTTCAAAAGTTATAATTCTAGGTGATTTTGAAATTGATTTGACGAAACTGAGAAAGAATATGTTAACTTTTTCTTTGACACTTTATTAAGTTGTGGATTTCTTCCCAAAATAACCTTGCCAACCAGAATGACACAAAATAGCAGAACTTTTATAGATAATTGTTTTGACAAATCCATGAACACTCTCTCAGAAGCAATGTCAGGTATATTATTACAAAACATATCGGACCATCAGCCCTATTTTGTATGTTTTGATTGTTTGTTGATGTCAAAAAATAGACCTAAACTTGTAAAATCATACACACAGACAACTACTGCACTTGCAAACCTAAAAAAATTAGCTAAAACTTACCTGTACAATAGGAAATTTTAACCAAGGATATCAATGACCCATATCAAAATTACAATATATTAGATAACTTATTGGTAACCTCTATCAACAATCACATTCCTGTGGAATTAGTTAAATATCATAAGTATAAGCACCAAAAAGTCTAACTGGATCACAAAAATTTAGGCATAAATTGTATAAAAGACAGTTGCTTCTACTTATTCATGAGAGTTAGGGTATCAGCTGAGACTATTCAAAAGAATATATATTCTATATATTGTACATAACTCTAGTTAGTTAAAAAAAGTTTCTGATTGTGTTTTTGTTTTAATGTGACCCTACTTATCTTATATTTTATCTTATCTTATCCTATCTTATCTTCTCTTATCTTATCTTAGCTTATCCTATTTTATTACCTACGAAATAGATTTATAGTCGTATTCTTCAGCAGCCGCAAAGAAGCTTCTCCTTGAATAAATGTTCTGTTTTTTTTTTGGATTATTTCAGAGGATATATGGTCTAAATAAAGGACATGGGTAAAAATGAAAGCACTCCCTTCCGGGAAAGCTCCAGCATACTTTTCTCAGAAGACTCTATTTTTAGCCATGCATGTCTATGTTTCCATGGGCCCAAGAACATTGTATACATAATTGTCACATAATACTAATAATATCCTAACTTCAGTATGTCCTGTAGTAATGTTTTGTATATATACTGATTGTACAGCACAGTTATATGTTTGCTGCATTTGTAGGCCTATAAAAATATGCCTCATTTTCTTATCTAAGCTTTTATCTAGGTCAGTGAAGAACAGTCATTCACATTTTTATCTAAAGCTGTCCTATAGTGAACTATAATTAGTAATAGTCGCCTGAGAAACATATATATATATATAATGTATACACTAGCTTACCTTCAAAAGTGTGTATGCTTTGCAGGAACTTCTCTCTGTAAAATCTGATTCGACCTACATTCATGTCACTATATAATGCTGGGCATTATTTTCAGGAGGGGAGTGCATGGTTGGCAATGGTTATACAATTGTTGAATATATATATATTTTTTTATAAAATGGTGTTATACATTTTTATTCATTCACTGAATGCTGGAACAAGTAACTATATAAACTGAGAAAATATTTGCCTTTTATTATTTTCAAAATATCAAAATATATATCCAAATATCATTATTAATAAATACTGTCAAAGTCTATTGTACAGAAAAGAAAAAAAAAAGAAGAAAATTCCAAGAAACTAAAGCCAGTTGCTTGATCACTCATTGTACAATAACTTATACCCTAACTCCCCCCCCCCCCTCCCAGCACCACTACTCAATAATGTTTTCACTTCGGTTCTGAGTGCTATCAGTTTAGTTCCGAGTCCTTTCACTATGAAAGTGGGGCTAACCCATGTAGATTTTATCACCATAATTAAGTACAAGTTGTATTTACAATAATAGAATCCAAACACAAAATAAGGCGTGACAATCTTCAAGTGAATCTTGCAATGTATAATATTGTCACAATATTGGAGAACACGATGTTACAATATGAAACAATATGAAACAATATGAAACAATATGAAAACTTGAAAGCTGGAAAAGTGTACATCAACATTCTTGATGATACACTCAAAATATGTATTGGACATTTAGATTGTCATTTTAAGTAAGAGAAAATATTTTGCGAAAATATTTCTTCAATTTTAAATGATATTCATCTGGCTAATAAAAACAGCATGGAAACCAATGGTCCTCAACCAATCCTGGCACTATACCACCTCCGAGGACTGAGATGCCCATACATGTAAGTACCTAGCGGAGAAGTCCATGCCAGGAAAATCAATGATTAAATGTTACCAAATATGGGTTTTTTTCTATCGTAATATGATTTAGGTTGTAGCTACATATGATGGAAATGTCTTAAATATAAGGTTATTTCAATTGTGTCGCTGATATATTATTAAACTTTGGTGTGTTTATATGTTTTGACAAGTATACATGTACAATGATGACATACTTATCTCAAATGACAATATTCTCCCTGCTTCTGTCTGCCTCTATGCAATTTAAGACTTGAAGAACTTTGTATAGATCATTAAATCCCTTGGGATTGGCAATGTTTGTACTTACACGGAGGGGGCAATTGACTTCAAGTCTGAGGCAACAAAATGAAGTGTCTGGAAAAATTTTCAAATCAAAATAATGAGGTATTCATTTAAGAACCTTTTGCAGCCTGCTCTTTCTGCATTTTATTTTAACATTGATACCACCAATGTAGCATAAATTGCATTGTTTTGGAATTATGGCTGGTACAGAGATGCATAGTTTCCGGCATTGCTGTCAGTGAAGCCAATATGAGGACGGTCATAGGAGATTATAAGATAAAACTATGACTGTACATTACCTTGCAAATGCTGTTACAACAATTCAGAGAGTGATATAACTAAAGTTTCTTGATAACAGTTTTTGGCATCTGCTTGGGACGTCCGTATTCCTGAGGGTCTCACTGTGAACAACTCACATCTAGTTTTTAATGCAATCGCTTGCAAATTATTATACAGTCTACTTGTAGACAGGACTGTAGAACAAACGCCAAGAGACGTCATTGCAAGTGTAATGGTCAGTACTGGAACCCAAAATATTTATCTTATTCTAAGAAATGACATCATAATACTGATAGGAAATGCTGATTGACAGCTCGAACCGATAGTTGATAACTGATCATTTTATTTACTTATTGATTCTTAATCCTTTTTTAATTTTATTCACTAAAAATAACTCATATTTATAATTGCAAACATTTTCATATACATGGGGTTGATACACGAAAGTAGTAAAATAAGGAAGCTATAAAATGATATTTTGCTCTAAGCAGCTTTTAGCATTAATATAACTTGTATGAAGCCAACCATAACCTGCCCTTCTTGTGTGTATAAACATTAGAGTAGCCACAGTTGAGAATAATTTATACAGGCAACCATTGAGTTGTGAGTGCTTTCTAGATATCATGTAGACAGTTACTACATGTACTAAACTATTTCTCATTTGTGTCAAAACCGATAAAAAGGTGAAATTTCTCAGTTTTAGATTTTCTCTTAGGGAAACTCAGGGAAGTGGCATTGAATTGCTGAGAATCTTTAATCCTTGTTCAATGTAGTTATAACACCTTGGTTTAACCTTAAGGTGAAATTACCAAAATATCAGCATTTCATCATAGCATGCAGTGCTAAGGCCAGTTTAATTTGAAACATAAAAAATGGAAACTTTTGCAAATAATGCTACTTAGTCTAGTGATAGAATGTATTGGCATGGGATAACTTATATAAAATTATATGTTATACTTCATTTTTGCCCTAAAGTATTTTAAGTTGCTTGAAGTCGAAGATGGTGGGTCGATGAGGGCTTTACCTCTGCTTGCAGTAGAAGAAATGATAGTCAATAATATAATATTTGCTATAATATATATCACAGAAAGTGAACAAAGCAAAAGATAAATGACAAATTAAAGTCATGACAAACTCAAGATCCTATTGCAATTTTTCATGCGCATTACGTCAAAGCCAATCCACCACAACTAGCAAAACCTGTAAATTAATATTAAAAAAACAGAGCTGAATGAGGGATCTCTCTTTTTCTTCTAGTTTCCTGTGAAATTGCATATTTGAATTATGAATTGATTTGAATTTGAACATTCAGTGAGAAGAGTTCTATTATATAGAGCTCTAATATGAAACCGATATAATAACATCAGAAAGAAAATATGAAATGAAGTAAATGAATGAATATAGTAGCCAGAACCGACCTACATTGCATTAGATGCGATGTAGGGTCGGAACGCGTTGTATGGGAATTCTTTGATGTTGACATTTACGACACATATTTCTCCATAAACATGTCAGCATACCTTATTTCGTCGTGATGCACAGGAGTACGACTCTGTTATCTATCAACTTGTATTCATATTTCGCTGAAAAAGCCAGTGGAATTATCCTTTTCAAAAGCGTTTTCAAATTCACGTTTGCTAGTTCATGCTTTTTGTGGTAAATATACACAAGAGGGCGCATCAGTGCGATTCGGTGCTGATAGCTCTTTATACAGACTGCTTTTCGTCCACTCGGAATCTGACAGTAGAATGCCCAAGAAGTACATCAACAAGCACCAAAAACTCTGTTAATAATTCACTAAACTTTCCCCATTGCAACGCCCCCAGCAGTCACAGAAATGAGGACTGGTCAGCACTATTCTGTGTGCCACTAGGGGCGTTGAAACGTCGCCAGAGCCCTCTTGTGTGTTTTTCGGAACTAGGCGGCCATGCTTCAAGCTTTGTTTACCGAAATGTGAATTCGAAAATGGCACAGAAATCGATTAATACTGCAAGAAATCAACCATATCTGAGCGCGACACAATATAAAAAAGGTATGTCTAACGCTACAGTGGGTGTATGTTGTGTGACAAATGTTTACTAAAAGGCTAGTTCCCACTCAAGCCAAAAAGTCAATATTTTTTCATCCAGGACCTTGTAACCCTGTCCTGTGGATAGGGGACTTGTAGCTAGAATATAGGCTAGAATTAAATAGAGAGTAATCTACTATTTTTGAAAGAATTGTGAAACCTAATATTTATCATTGTTAGTTTGAAAAAAGGTGCATTAGCAATTTAGTATAGCCTATAATGAGGCATTTTGTGGCCTTTTTTTTTTTTAAAGAGAGAGAAAAAAAAGAGAACACAAAAAAAAATAACCAACCAGGGATTTACAGATTTGTGCACTGTGAAGAGCAGCTGAACATACTTAGGCCTAGTGACGTCATGAACAATGATCAGGCCCCTGATTAGAGATTGGCCCCTGATTTGGTCCAGAAGACCATCAACAAGGGGTTTTTGCTTGTCTTCTGCCATGATGACTGCTAAGACAAAGTTATCACTTAGCAGCGCACATTTTGATGAAATTGTTGCAGTATATATGTATCTTGAGCAGCCACATCTCAAATGAATGAACGAATTAATATATTTAATATCATTATGCTTTATCTCCAAATGAACTTTTCTTGTACATTTGAAATCGAAATTATATATATATATATATCCAAATTGATGAATAATGAAATCAAGGCGATTGTTTAATTATACAGAAATATATAGAATGTAATTCTTACACATGATGGTATGGACTTTCTTAACTGTGAACACCTTATTAAGAACTTCAGTCATATGAAAGATTTGTTGAATTGTCACCCAATGGAATTAGTCAATTTGGCTGTTCATGACAGGTGGTCCTTCTAAAGACAGGTAAATTTGTGAGTATTTCTCTCCATGAGATTGAATGTAGTGTGGCTTTTACAGCAGGTTTCTGTTTTACAAGTGGTCATCAGAGTAGACTTCTGTATATATAAAAAATAGCAATGGCACGTTTTTTTCAATGATTTTTTATCTGGTAGTTAAAACAGCTTGGCATACCTTCCACTTCCCTTGATATTTATCATTCAATTTTATACAAAACTTTCCCACAATTGTTTCTAAAAAATCTTCCACATAATGGTCAATAAATATAGATTTTGGCTGACATTATGACCATTAAAAGAACACAAAATCAAATCTTGATAATACTGTCATATTTTACCAAGTTATGAAATATTGTTATTACACCAATGATTATCTCACTAAACAGTGTAGAATGGTTGCTGCCATATCTGACAATAGAATGTGTGATTCATTAAAGTAATTTCATGAAATAGGCTGTCGATGTTGTTAGTGTATGCAGCTCCTAATGTTTAGATTAATAATTATACATGCTTGTGTGAAGGTTAGACCCACAGGCTGAGTCAACAGGAGTATGGTCTGACCGAATTCAAGAGAGTAACAATCCTAGTGCAGCAACCAATGTAGTTGTCACAGTGATTGACCTATCATTAGAACTCAGAAGTCTTTTTATATATGTCAACCAATCAGCATTGAGTGGATAAAGAGTGCTGTAGAGCATTCGTTGAAAGACCCATGTATCCAACAATGGGCTGAAGACAGCAAATTTCTGTTTATCCTGCATGCAGATATTTAGCTGAGAGAAATACCTGTCTCTTAGTAATAACAACTCTGTTAGAGCTCTGATTAAATTCCGTACCAACAACAGCAGAATCCCAAAGGTTATAGGGAGGTTCAGAAATATACCAGCCATAAACGCTTGTACACTATATGTGATATTATGAATATGGTCAGAGATGAATACCACCTCCTAGTTGAGTGCACCAATGCTGCAGTTAAAGGTGCTCGGTCTGAACACCTGCCTAACCAGAAGCCATCTGTGCAGAAATGCGAAGTGGATAGGTGTGCATCTGTCAGGGAAATTAGGATGGAACTTTCTGTACAAGGTATTAAGTTTATACAAATAGTCATGTGCAAATGCAGTTGTTTTATCTATTTGACCATGCAATGTTTGAATAACTATGCATGCTAGCCTGAATGCTATATAATTCAAAATTGTTGGCAATTTTCTGTCGTTTGCAGCATTTCTGTCACGTACATATAAGTCTTTTTTAACCTCAACATGTCAGTAAAATTCATTCAATCATTCATACATTGTATCTGCTTAACGATATTTGTAGCAGAAGGTTTTTAGAAAACCTTACTTGTAACATTGTTTCATTATATTTTATTTAATCAATTTCTCCCATTCTTATAGACACTTGACCGCAAATGGTTGATCTTTGACGGCCCTGTGGACGCCATTTGGATTGAAAACATGAACACTGTGCTGGACGACAACAAGAAACTTTGTCTTATGAGCGGCGAAATCATCCAACTTGCTCCAACGACTAACTTGATCTTCGAGGCTATGGATCTCGAGGCTGCGTCTCCTGCTACCGTGTCTCGCTGTGGTATGATTTACATGGAGCCGTTGTCTCTAGGATGGAGGCCGTTGATGCAGTCGTGGATGGCCACTCTCCCCGCGGCAGTGACCGAGGAACACAAAGAAGTGCTTCGTAAAATGTTCGAACGATTTGTCGATCCGTGTCTGAATCTGGTGCGAAAGAAGACCAAGGTGAGGAAGTTGATATGTTGTTTGTTGAAAGAATGTGTCTAGATGAATTGAATCGTTTGATGGTTCATTTGTTACAGCTGTTTTCGTTGACTTGGAAACTAAACTCCAAGGATGCCATGTAAATCCTGCCGAGGATTCCCGTGGCTAGGGCGGTCCTTGACAAATAGGAATTCCAGATTCACATGATGTTTTCTGGAGTTTGGTTTACAAGTTCTGCTTAAATTAGCACAAAATGTTTCAGAATTAAAATGATTAATGAACTTAGTGTATTCAACATGAATAAACAACTCAAGTGGTCAAGGAAAAAGAGACATATCAATGAGGCTTTCTATTCTGACCGCATTCTCATTTCTCAATTTGATGTTGGAAGGGCTCCTTTGGCCATTTTATGACCGTTTTTTAAATTTTCATTTGTTTCAGCGTCTAGCATTTTGTGCCACATCTGATAATTTTCCATTTTTGATTTAAAAGGAGTTGTCGCCAACATCTGATGCAAATCTCGTCAAATCCCTGATGAACTTGATCGACTGTTCCATCGACGAATTCCAAGATGAGACAAAAATAGCGAAGATGGAGGAGAGAGAAATCATCTCTTGGATAGAGGTGTGTTTCTTTACTTTTAAAATTTTAAATGTTTTATTTTTTTAATAATTAATTTAATTTTGATTACTTGTGCTATGCTCCTTGAAGTAACTTCTTTTGTGACTTTGTAGACCAATAATGTTTCGTTCGAAGTGATCCATTTCCATGTACTTTTATAAAATGACCAAAGATTTGTAATTTTTAGGTTGCTTTACACCTAATACTAACCCAAATGACTAGAACCCGACAATGTTGAGTCTGAAAGTGGTTTTGGGTTTTGTAGTTTGGGTAAAGAAACGCTGAAACTGCACCTTCATTGTCTCAGTGGTATTGATCTGAAGCTTAGTAAGCTCATTTGATCAGTACCAGAGGCAGATATAATAATGAGATTGATAAGGCTTCGTGTCCACACCATTGTGAACCAAAATGTTAAACATTTACCCCAAGGGTGGGATCTTTCACTTGCTCCAGCATTGACACCAAGTACAAGGAAGGCACCGACAATTTATGGCACAGTTTTGTAACATACAGCTTGAAATCAAGACATAAAAACTTATAAATAAAGTTAAAAAAATGCTACGCTTAATTTCTGTGGACATGGTGATTTGATACAGTTCCTGTCCATTTGATAATGTTAAACGTCCTTTTAATTGCAGTGCGCCTTCTTGTTTGCCCTTATCTGGTCCGTTGGAGCGAGCAGCAACTCGGAGGGAAGGCTCAAGTTTGATCGACTCGTGCGAGAATTGATTGAGGTGAGTAAAATTAATTGCCAGTCAGTGTTAATTAAATGTAGTGCCGACATGCAGTTGATCAGAAGGGTGTTAGTCCAGTGATCTTAAATCATGACAATAGAAGTCCACAGTCCATCATCATTCATCAGCCATTATTAATCATTCTAATGTAAATACATGTATTTGTCTTATCATTTTTCTTATAATCTTTGTCCCTTAACAGAATAGTTGTATACATTGTAATCAATGTATGTAATAATAGAAATTTCACCTGTATTGCTAAATCGTTTGTCATATATTATTATCATTATCATTTTCATAATTATTATTACTCTCTCCTTTCAATTTTTTTTACTAACTTATAGGCTACTGTTATTATTTTTATTTATTTTTATTTTGTATTATAATATTAATATTGTATCAATTTAAGGTGGCCCCTAACACAACCCACTGAGGTTCTTTGGGGTCTCCTGGCAAGTTTAACACTAATAGAATATATGTAATAATTTTAAATTTATCATGCCAAAAAAAATATATATATATCATGCTGTATTCTTGTTTAATTGCCAAATAAATTATTTTCAATTCAATTCAAATCAAATCTTTGCAACATTCAAGAAGCAACAAATGAGGTCATTAGAAATTTGATCAAAGCCGCCGGCATTTGGAACTGGACAGACTAATTTCTTAGGTCTTTTTTGATGACTATTAGGTGATCTCGTTGAAGAAGTGATGTTATGAAAAGGGATTAAGGATTGTAATGTTCATGAATGTATCTGCAACCTCCTGGGATTTTGTAGATAGATAGATAGATATTGAAAGTGCAGCCCTCTAGGGCAAGTTCTTGCCGCTATCGATGGTTGATTGATGAGACGAGAGACAGAGGAGTCCACCCATGTTACACATTTACTTCATGTTTGGGATCATTTACTTGCCTCAGCATAGAAACTGAGTACAAGGAACTGCAATTTAACGTCTCATCCGAACGAAATCTAGCTGGGTTGATGCTCATGAAAGGTGCTGGGGACTGGCATTGAACCCAGGTCCTTCAGAGGGGCAGGCGAGTGTCTCACCACTAGACCACCCGCGCTGCATGTCTGAAAGTTTCATGTCCCAAAGTATTTCCCACAAAGTTCCGAGCAGTAATTATATGACCTTAATATTGATTATTTTTTTTACATTTTCTAGGGTGCCATGAGTGAGGAAACTCGAGCGAGCATCAGCTTACTGGAACTGACAGATGCCCCTGACAAAGCTTACAACATCCCTATTCCAAGAGACGGGCTGATCTATGACTACCGATTCATGAAAGAGGTAAGTTTGACGTGAACGTTTTTTTTGGGTCAGATTATGAAGACTCACTAAACAAGAGAGGGAGTGAAAAGGCTATAGGCTATTCTTATCAATACTGCTATCATATGCTGTAACTGTGGCCTATCGTTGTACGATGATGTTTACAAGCAAATAATGAAGTCATTGAGTACAGTTAAAGCTGCACTGTCCGTCAAAATCGCAAGTTTCTAAGTCTTTATCAAATAGTTTGAAATTGCCTTAATATATCAACACACACTAAATTTGTATCAGCTAGTCAGTCTATCAGGCGTTAATTACGAAAAATTAATAATGAATTGAAAGAATATCTAGACCAAAACATTGGAAACAATGGGTGGTGATGCCATTGTCTAGTATTGTGGCATCATCACTAGGGTTTGTTTACATATAATAATTGTATTTTTGATGGCTTGAAAAACTTTATTTATATTATTTATTGTACCTTAAAGTTAAATTGCTGTGCATAAATGAAAATGTAATGGTAAAAAATATCATGAGACAAGAAGGTAGTTGTGGTTTATATAAATATGGCCTATGCTAAATCAAGAGACATAGGGAACTTTAATGATGTCACATTTGGATAATTGTTTAAGGCTGCTACTGGTAGCTCCCTCTATTGGTAAAATATAGTTCCTCATTGGTGTAAATGAAAACTTTATTATGACGTCATGAAATTTATACGTATCATAAAATTAATACTGACGTCAAAGAGATATTGCGGATCCCATCGACAATAATTGGATGAAAGTCGCACCGCTAACTCGTGTTCGCATTCCTTGCCCAACAAACAAAATGTAAGCTCACTTGACCCATCACCTTGATGTATGTGAAGCAGATAAAAACTCAATATTTACAATATTTATTTTACACTTAGGGAGTCGGCAGATGGGAGAAATGGGCGGAGAGACTAAAAGATGCTCCACCGATTCCAAAGGACGCTCTTTTCAACGAGATCATCGTGCAGACGATCGACACCATCCGATATACGTTCTTGCTCAGCACGTTGGTTGCCCACGACAAATCTTGTCTGTTTGTCGGACCCACAGGAACTGGAAAGAGTTGTTACATTGTGGTAAGATAAAGAGTTGTAAGATTTCCAATCGTGTCAAAAAGAATTAATGAAAGACAGCAAAATGAAGTATTGATCATAATTACAACTTCTAGTAGTTTTCTCTCTAACTGAACTACATCCTTTTAGCTAAGACATATATATTTTTGTTGTATTGGTAAAAAGGCACCTTTGACAACACCCTAGTCTGGCCACTGCAGGGGTGCTCTAATTGGATGTTTAAACAAATCTTGAAAAAGAACAATAGTGAATATGTCAATACCAATGTTTGTGGCTCATATTAGTTTGCGTATCATACTTAATCTTCTGTCAAAGAAATTGTAGTTACGACTTATTGATTTGTTCATTTACATTGAGTCATTTTCTTTCAGTATTTCTCCGAGGCCATATTTATGCTATTCTAAATGAACTGTCTTAAACTTTTTAAGGACTTATAATAACTCGTTATCTTCTTATTCCTCTTTCCAGAGACTTTTATACTTTCCTTTTTTCGATTCGCTATGAAAGATTTTGATGTTGTGACGCATGCTATTTGTCGTTTAAAAACTTTATAAAAAAATATGTTTGGCGATTGTGCAGGCTAGAATAGGTTGAATGGAAGTAGATTGTGTTCATATGGCACAAATTGTATAGGTCACTGCTCGATAACTGTATAACTGAGCTTTTATTGCATTTTGGGGGATGTGAATATTTTTATGTGCATGTGATGAACATTTCTCATCATAAGGCCTGGTTAGTTTGAAAGTATTGAGCTCCTGAGCAGACCAGACATCAATAATGCGACAAAAGGCATTTTGGCATCTAATAGAAATTTGCATTCCTTTCGGAATATATTTTGTGTACGCTTTCAAAAATATGTGATTATTAGGTTCACTGCCGATAATTGTGTTCTTTCGTGATTTTTGACTTTCGCTCGGGAAGTTTGCGTAAAGCTTGTGAGGGAACGAGATGTTCCTGAGGGAACACCATGGTTGTACGAGCAATCATGGTATAATTCCCAAACGAGCAAGACAACTTCACAGGTGAATGTCATAACTGTGCAAGCAAATGGAACACAAAGATCGAAAAAGAAAGTGATAATCCATTATTTTTCTCCGAATGAATGCTCAAATTCAATTGATGAAGTGTGATTTACTATTAAGTGAGATATCACTTGTTTAATTGATTACCAGGCTTTATGACAAGAAATTATTAAACCAACTTTGTCAGTCACATAATGGTATCAAAATAATATTTTAGACAGGCACAGGACTATGTTTTGGCTATTTATATTGTGTGACTGTTTCATCAATATTTAGAATTTTTATAGAACTTTCTCTTTTTATGGGAATTGGGAAAGCTGTGATATAACATATTTTAGGATCGAAAAAATCTGAATTGTGTAGAAGATCAGAAAACATTAGGGCCATGGATCGGCATAGTTTTTCAAAAGCGACCTGACATTTGTTGATCAGTATATGTCATCATTTTAACGTACTATCGCTATTATTTATACAAGAAAAGCTCTATGAAACAAAAATTATATGAATAATAATATATTAATTTTGACATATTCTAGGACTTTCTACTCAACCACCTGGACAAGGAGGTCTACAAACCGTTAACAATCAACTTCTCGGCACAGACTTCAGCAAACCAGACGCAAAATATCATCATGGGAAAAATGGACCGACGAAGAAAGGGAGTATTTGGTCCTCCCCTCGGCAAGAAAGCTGTAAGTAAATTTGATTTTTAAATAGATCGATATATAGCTTTATATTGATGGACACTGGTATGGTGCCGTCTCAATTGTCTCAATGCTACTGGTCTGAAGCCTTGTCAACTTATATGACCAGCTGCAGGCAAATGTAATGATGAGATGATGAGGCTGTTTGGAGTCCATGCAATGCACTTATTTTTGGGAGCACAACACCAAACATCTTTCCCACCCAACTAAAGAATGTCTTATCACTCTGTGTCTATGTTGGGGCAAATAATTAATATATGCATAAATGTTTAATGTATGGTATGGAATCCTGGTCTTTTCATCTCATCATAACATCTGCCTGCAGCAGCAACTCCTTTAAGCCAAAAATACAATACAATACAATAATATAGCTGGCATGAGCGATTTAATAACAATTTGAATACTTTGTCATATAAGCCGACATTGAAATACGATACAATAGTCAATACAATACATATATATATATAATATTTTATTGACAACGTAATATCAGTACAGATACATGTGTGAAAAAAAAAGAAAAGAAAAAGTAAACGAAGAAAAATAAAATAAAGGCATGAAATTAAACAAAAATTATGTAGAGCATTTACACAGGCGGACCATGACGCCTTGAACACAGCAGCCGGCATACTTGAATCATTGTGTTTGTTTAGAAGCATTTACAATATGAATATATTTTTCTGCAGATAATGTTTGTTGATGATCTGAACATGCCCATTCGGGAGACCTATGGAGCCCAACCCCCAATCGAGCTGCTGCGCCAGTGGTTAGATCACTGGAATTGGTACGACTTGAAAGAAGTCAGCGGTATTGGTTTGGTTGACATTCAATTCGTCGGAGCCATGGGACCACCGGGTGAGTCTGAACTTCGTATTGTCGCCATACGGTAATGGTAGTATTTGCCCCCTATTTTTACCATATGGGCTGGTCAATTCTCAATGACATTGTATCCGGAAATACCAATACAATGCATGACGTCACCACAGCCCAATTATTGATGACATCATCCAGTATTGTGCATTGGTGACGTCATGTACAACTCTCGATTTATAATGATCTAAAGTATAATTCTGTATAATGTATTTACCTTTGTCTTTAGGTGGTGGACGCAATCCCATAACGCCTAGATTCCTGCGCCATTTGAATACCATAACCATCAATGAATTTGACGAGGATGCCATGATGACTATTTTCCGCAGCATTATGGACTGGCATTTGACCGCTAAGTATAAAACATAACTTCTTGTTCTTCATTTTAACACTGTATTATAGTATGCAGTAGTTATTATACTAACCACTTATTTCACATCACTTTATTTGTGGATTTATTTTAGGTGATAATTTCTATTCTTATTTATCTCTCTCATTAACTGCACGTTAACATAGAAGATTAGTATAATTAGTTTATTTCATGATGCTGTAAATATGCTTGTATTTGACCTCATTTTCAGAAACATAGTCGCAACAACCATTACTTCCTATTTAATTACAGCACGATACAAAAATCTTTATTGACAAGTCCAATAAAAATACATAAATCAAAAAAGAAATCACAATACATGGACCCAGTCCAAGTGGGCTTATGTGTCACTAAAAATTAGTTGTACCTAAGGGTTGTTCCATTTAAAAGAGGAGGGGGGGGGATGGACCTGAACATTTTTAGACCACCCTCCCCCTCCCCCCGAAATCATGTTTTTGACAGACCCACCCAGCCCCGATTTTTTCTAAATTAATATATTAAGAAAATACTTGTCTTTCACCCCTCCCCCGATATCAGTTTTCCCCAGACTCCCCCCCTTAGTGATATCTGAAAATTCCCTTAGCGCATAATGTAAACATAACTGGGAATGTTTTAAACATCTAACCATTCATATGCGCGGCAATCCAATGCCTGTCGTGGCACTAAATGCTTGGCAGATTCTAATCTGGAGAGTACCCTCGTTAACAGCGCCAAACCATTGTTTATTGATGACAACTGTAATCATCATTACATATCAGGATTTGCACATTTGTCCATCTCATGTCTGAGTGATTTTTGATGCGACTAGTTCTTTATCTGTTCACCGTTTTCATTAGTTTTCTATGCACATCTTAACCTGCAACGAATATCTTTTTTGCATGTCAATAAGGTTCAGCAGTCCGTAAGTATCAACCATATTTTTACGGAAAATGTCTCTTTTGTGTTACGTTACAATTATGTTATTGTCACTGAAAATCTGTCACTTTGGTACTTTAAGAACTCCTAAGTTAGACTTAAGATGCAATTGAGTATTTGTAGTTGTTTCGCAGTTGCTGTTATGATGCTGTCCATTTCCCTAACAATTTAAGTAAACGTGATTGACTCTTGTGCTCGATCTGTGGTCTCATGCACCTTTCACCGTATGAGAAGTCCAAATATTGTGAAAGAAGTTTATTAGTCTTAATACACAAGCCTGAAAATATCCTAAAGACTTAACTGTTAAAAAGTCTGGCCTGATCTAAGAATCTATCGTTTATGGTCAATATCAAATCATTTGGACCAGCTTTTGTGTGTGAATTATAAATCGAACACACTATTATTGTGATAAAAAGAGAGGTGGAAAATTCCCATGTCCGTGCAAACCTCAATTTTAGAACCACAGCAGGAAAAAATTACAAAGAGTGCAATGGAATTTTTAATGTATCTTCTGAGTTGGAAGGGGGGGGTGGGGTAGAGCAAAATGTGGGACTTGGGGGGGGGGGGGCACCACCAAAATGTGGGACGGGGAGCAGGAGTGTCGACTTGAGATAGAAAAAGAGGGGGAGTGTCCTGCCCATATTTTTGATAAAAAAGATGGAGCCTACAATTAAAATGGACAGAGGGACTGGGCTGTAAATTTTCGGCTAATAACTTTTAATGGAAGGGCTTTGAAAGTCCAGGCAAAATTAATATTTTGATTCATTAAGCGCAATATTAAACTTTTTCTCCGTTTTATTATATTTTAGGGGCTTCGCTGCAGAATTTAAACCTTGTATCGAACAGATTGTAGGCAGCACATTACAGGTAATTAATAAAACTTATCTTTTGTTCAATATCATTATATGTGGACCTCTTGTGCACATGGTCTTTTCGTGTTGTACGTGCACTGCAAATAATGAATTTCTGATGGGAATACTTTCTTTCACGCTTAATAATTTGATGGTTTCATTGTAATCTCGCAGGTTTACAAAGAGGCCTTATTGAATCTGCTTCCGACCCCGGCTAAATCTCACTACCTCTTCAACCTCCGAGACTTCTCCCGTGTCATCCAGGGAGTTTTATTGTCTGTCCCCGAAACTATGGAAGACCCAGCGAGTATGAAGAGACTGTGGGCTCATGAGGTATGGAGTTTGCTTATGACGAATCAAAATCTTAGGTTTAATAAATAGACTTTCCGATGAGTTTATTTTGAGTAAATGGTTTGGCGTAATAGTTGTACAAACTTAATTAAATGTCACCCACCCAGAAGGGTGGGCATATGTGATACTGAAATGACACAAATTAAGCTCGAGCAATATCGTAATCAATTGGGACATTTACGTCGTCGCATTAATTGTGTGAATTTGTATTCACGAGCGAATAAGGCTACCACTTTGTAAATGAATAAAGTTTAGGCTTCAGAGGTTTTATGATGGTTTATGGGATTATTTTTGGCAAGATCTATGAGTAATGTACTGTAGATGACATCCAGTCGTGACGAAAAAGCTGTAAATAATCTCGGTCACATTTTATTATTTTTACGATTCTCAGAATAATTAAGCAAAAAATATAATGCGATTATCTGTATATATTGACTTTTATTGTACGTTTCCTTTCAATTAAAATAATCTTCAATTTTCAGATCTTCCGAGTGTACTACGATCGTCTGGTCGACGATGCTGATCGCAACTGGGTCTTCAACAAAGTCAAAGACATTGTGAAGAGTGGAATGGATGAAGATTTTGACCAGTTGTTTGTTCATCTTGATGCTGATGCGGATGGAAAGGTGATGTAAAATTCTGATGCTCCATCATCACCTTTTAAGAAAAAATTTAAACTGCCGTCGATGATCTGCTTAGGACTAAACTTTATTTATCCAAAAGAGGGCTGCTCAGTTCATGTGTGACCTATGACCTGAAAATAATAGCACAATGCTCAACGTTGCCAATGCACAGTACCAGATGACATTGGTAATTGAGCTGTGGTTGCGTCATCCATTGTTTTGGTATTTCTGGGTCCCTAGTTAATGCGTTATCTGACCAGCCCTGTAAAAAAAAATATATAAAGTTTTATAACATTTACAATATATTTTGATTACCAATATTTCTTTTTTTGTACTATACACCATGAATTGTATATGCATGTGTGTGAATAAACATATTTAAAAAAAACAAAAAAAAAAAAAAAAAATTACAAACTTGTGGGTCAATCTTTGTATTATGAGTGAACTTTTCTTCTCCTATCTTACAGGTCACTGAAGATGATGTACGCAGTCTTATGTATTGCGACTTTGCAGACCCAAAATCGGACAAGAAGGACTACGTGGAGGTAATGACATTGAAGTCCCCAATTATCGCCATCATTCATTTGCCAATCACATCCTCATATATATTGTAAACATAAAACATATATATTGAAAACATCCAGTGATGTTATAAATTTTCAATCTACAAATTGACTACAATATTTAAACAAAATTTTGCATTCTGGATGCGATATTCCAATTTCAAATTCTTAATGCATATTTTTGACTTTAGTCAATCTAAACAAATGCATTTTATTTTTCGCAGGTTCGAGACGTCGACCAAGTACGCCAAGTGGTGGAGGGCTATTTAGAAGAATTCAACAACATGTCAAAAAAGCCAATGAACCTGGTCATGTTCCGTTTTGCCATTGAGCATGTCTGCCGTATCTCTCGTATTTTGAAGCAACCGAGGAGTCATGCGCTTCTAGTGGGAGTCGGAGGGTCAGGAAGACAGTCTTTGACTCGTCTTGCAACTCATATGGCTGATTATGAACTTTTCCAGGTTTGTTTTGATGAATGTGGCTTGACTTAACTCTTTTCTAAAGATAAGCGGATATGTGCAATGATATAAACTTATGATTGATAAAACTTTGATAAAAGTTGTTAGTTTCGTTTACATTTTAAGTGAAGAAAAAAAAATTATAAGTGACCCCAACTTATAATAAGTTCATATAGGCTGTTCCATTTAAAAAAAAGAGGGGGGGGGAAATAAGGGGGGGGGAGAGGGGGCGGATCTTAAGAATTTTGATATCGGGAGTCAACTTGGGGACAACCGATATCAGGGGAGGGAGGTGAGTGGTTGACCAGTATTTTCTTAATATCTTAATGAAGGGAAAAAGCGGCTGATGGGGGGGGGGGAGGGTCTGTCAAAAAGCAGATGTTGGGGGTGGGGTCGATTGTTGGTGAAGTCGTCAACAGGCAAAGTCGTCATCTGGTGAAGTCGTCCCGAAAAAAGTGATGTCGTCCCTATTAGTTAGTAAACTAGTAAACACTCGTTTCGGGAATCGGGCGTTCAGAGAGCCGGATGTTACGGGTTGGAACGTTTCGGTTTTCGGATGTTTTGACTAGACACCTGTACGATCCTGAACCCTTTTGATGGCAATTGAATTTTTCAACCCATGGTCAATTTAACACCAATTTTTATAGATGAGTTAAATAGCATGATGACGAGTTAACCAATGTGTTGACCACTTTTCATTCATGATGACGACCTGACCAACCTATGTGGGCAACCTAATCCAAACGGGGACGACTTTACTTGTTTAATGAGATTGCTGTAGACCGTGGGGTCTTAACATTTTCAGGTCTACCCCCTTCCCCCCTTTTTTAAATGGAACAGTCCTAAACAATTCCAAATG
Source organism: Alitta virens (assembly GCA_932294295.1). NCBI lineage: Eukaryota > Metazoa > Annelida > Polychaeta > Phyllodocida > Nereididae > Alitta > Alitta virens. The sequence goes on along the minus strand of OW028585.1, from coordinate 27,049,384 downwards.
ATTTTTTTTGATAAAACAACACCATGGTTTTGTTTTTTCTTTGTATCATTTTCTTTCTATTTTTCTTTATGGGAGTGTAGTCACCAAATTTTTATTTGCAAACCATGTATTTATTTCACTCGCATATTTTTCCAGGTTGAAATCAGTAAAAGTTACACCCAAGTGGAGTGGCACGATGACATTAAAGCTATCTTGCGAAAATCAACAGAGACGGAACAACATGGCGTTTTCTTGTTTACTGACACGCAGGTGAGTCCATGATGAAAATTCATGCTCGTCTACAATAGACTTCTTGTACATTCTCCTACGCAGACCCTTTCCTGTCATTACAACGTTATTCCACTAGGTGGCGCTTAGCGAAGGGCGATAGCTCTGAGGGTCTGCCAGATTTCGGACGGAGCAATGATCCTGGTGGGGGTGTAAGGAATTTAACAATTAAATCAGTTTCCATTGGCCATTACAGTTCAAAACAGCGACAGTCCATGCTTGAGAAACCAGAATAACGCCAGATTCGGCGATATTTAAAGAACTACTTTATTCGCCGCTACGTTGAATTAAATGGGCACAGTAATTGACCTACTTTCACGCCCATCTAGCAATGTTGCAAAATGACAGTCTGCTTCTTGTAAATAACAGGGAGAGATTCGCGAGAAGGTCCAACCATTCTTTAATGACATAATTATATGATCATTGAGTGTGTTTGATGACATCACTTTTTTGTTTTTTGAGGACATCATCAGACAATGGTCGGACATGTCTCCGTACGTTCTTACAACATCTCAATACTAACTGAGCGAGATAGTCCACTATTGTTTATCGACGTAATAGTACAATCGAGTCTTTTTTAAGTGCAGTTGATGATGTCACCTTTAGATGATGACATGATGTCATCAAACAATGGTTGGTCTCCTTGTGTTAATTACAGCATCTCCATACTAATAGAAGGGGTCACCAGTGAGACAGTCCAGCATTGTTTAATGACGTAATCATACAATCAGGTCATTGAGTGCATTGATGGCGTCACATTTAGATGACGTCATCAAACAAGGTTGGACCATCTCCCTGTGTTAGTAATTCTCTTAAAATTGATTAAAAATGTCACATTTAGATGAGGGTTATTCCATTTAAAAGGGGGGGGGGCTGAAAATATTTAGACCAACAATGATTGGAACGTCTCCATGAGTTAATTATGAAATGCCCGTGAGTCATAATGCTTTGATATGCGGTGAGATGGCCTCGATAATGCATATTCTCTTTTCTGTTCCCTCTACTCATTAGATTAAACAAGAGTCCTTCTTGGAAGATGTGAACAACCTGCTAAATGCTGGCGAAATACCGAACCTCTTTCCCGCTGATGAGAAACAAGAAATCTGTGAAAAGATGAGACAGCTGGACAGGTATGAGTCTTTCGCATCGGTTTATAATTTATCTGCATGAAAGTAACACCCATTTGGAATGAGGAAAAAGCTATGGGGTACTGTAAGCAAAAAATGTTGACTAAGTCTACACGGACATTCCTATTGCTTGCTTTGTCAATTCCTGAAGTGGGAGTTTGTATTTGCGTTGTTAACCATGAGCTTCCCCTGTGATGTGGACTCTTAAGCTTTTTATTCCAGGATATAAATACTCTGAAATTGGTTGAGAAGTATTTTAGATTAGAATGTTTCTGGTACATTTTATATAAATTTTTTATTGCAAATGCATGAACATACTTAAAATATTTGTAGAAATGCATTATATTTGATTTGACAATGCAAGAACATACACTATAGGTAGTAGGTGGTGAAGAAGTTAGTAGGGTTAGTGGATTTGTTCTGGTGCATGTTTCTGCTGGAGTAATGCAAGCTTTGTTGTCTGACGAACGCTGTGTATTTAGCTCTTTGTAACTTAGATTTGTAAAGGTACGGTTTTTATCTGTGTTTATTTTATTACAGACAACGTGAAAAGAGCAAGCAAACGGACGGCTCTCCAGTGGCTCTTTTCAACTACTTTGTGGGTCGTTGCCGTGACCAACTCCACATTGTGTTAGCCATGAGTCCAATCGGAGACGCCTTCAGGAACAGACTGCGAAAGTTCCCGTCTCTCGTAAATTGCTGTACTATCGACTGGTTCCAGGTAATGGTTGTTTAGCTTGATAAAACATTAAACGTCAACTTGATTATTATCTGTATATGTTGTGTTAAAGGATATTCAGTATTCAATTCAATTCCAATGGCGTTCTGTCCTGTCGAGAGATGGAGCTACGACCACACAGGTCTCGCAATTGTTCAATGACGTCATCAACAAAAGGTCAATCAGTGCATTTGATGACGTTACAGTTGGATGACGTCATTAAACAATAGCAAGACCGGTGTGGTCGTAGCTCCATCTCTCGACAGGACAGAACACCATTCAATTTAATTTCAATTTAATTTCATTTCCGTTTCAATTGAATTTCAATTCCGCTTCAATTCAATTTCAATTCAATAATTTCAATTCAATTTCAATTCCAATTTAATTTCAATTTCAATTTAATTTCAATTTCAATTCAATTTCAATTCAAGTTCAATTCAATAATTTCAATTCAATTTCAATTCAATTCAATTTATTGGACCAATTAATAAGAAGAAAAACATGATTTATACATAAGCACAATATTTTTATCTACCATATTATATAGACCCCCAAAATACCATTAGAAGAAAGAAAATGTAATAAATGTGATAGTAATGACGTAGAAGATGAACTACATTGACTCTTAATCTGTAACAATCATGCAGGACCAAGAAATCAATTAATCCTAAAAGCAACTAGCCTGATACCAAATTTCCATAACTTAGATAAAACACAACAATTTAAATCATATTGATGTCAAATAAAGAACCTGAAATGATATATGCTCTTGGTAATTTCCTAAATAAAGTAATGTAGACTTAAATTTCCACTGGGCTCCTCTGACATGCCACTTCCTTGACAACTGCCATCATAAATTAGATGAGTCAAAATGCCAGGGTCAGCGCAATGTTGCCTGGTATTTTTCTCTCCCATATTTCATATGAAACCTATATGTAAACTGCAAATTTTAATTTGTATTGTGATATTATTACCAGTATTTTGTATATAATTATGAAAATTTTAATCTTATTTTATGTTGTGATCAGTATTTTTGTTAAATGCTTCACGGGTTGATATGTGTTTTATGTTTTATGTAAATCTTACTCTATGTTTTATGTAAATCCTACTCTAAGGATATTATTACCTTGAATTTTTAGCTTTATTTAGCATATTATGATTTATGTATAAAATAATGAGAACCGGTATAGCATATTTCTGTAGACCAGTGTAGCTTTAGTTAGATTTAGTAAGTAGAGCTGTAGTTATATGTGACAAATGTATCTTTTCTGATATGAATCAATGTCAATAAAAGCCATATATATATATATTATACTTTGATATATGACAAATGGATCAATGCTGACTCTGTACAGTCAATGAATTTTATCTATCTATCTTTGTTATTTTTATTCAGTCATGGCCACAGGATGCTCTGTCTGCCGTGGCGTACCGTTTCCTGGAGGAAATTGAGATGGAGGATGAGGAGAGAAGCGGCTGCATCAACATGTGCAAGGAGTTCCACACTTCGACAATCGAATTGTCCAGCAGGTCAGTCTGATAGAAATATGTAGTTCCACAGATCCCCGATTGATTTGTCCAGCAGGTCATTCCAATATAGTTTAAATAATGCAACAGCGCTGGCCATATTTTAATTTTTTTTGGTTCCAAACTTCCACAACTGAGGTCAGTCCGCTAGAGTTATGCAACAGGACTAGCCATTTTGTTATTTTTGCATATGTATACAGTATGGTGAGCAGGCTGGTTTAAATTAATAAGGTTGGTACTAAATACATGGAACAGTATACCTGAATAAGTTAAAGAAAGACCTATAGTAGCGTTCTTTGTAAATGTCCATTTAGTTTCTGGCCGTATTATATCAAAGGAAGCGTGGAGCATCACAAAATTAAAAGAAATGTTACTAACTTATCAATCCACAGCTTTCTTTCTAACTTCTAAGCCATAGAAACCCCTCTCTGTACAATAACAATTATGACTGAAAAAAAATGAGAATCCTACTATAAAATTCTAGATAATTTTTTCTATAGAATACACATAAATGTTTGCAAAACAGTTCATTACATTCTTTGTAGTACAATCATCAATGCCATAGGGTCCAAATATTTCAGCAGCTATGTTTTTTTTTTTGCCTAGGAATTACATTGGCCCATTAGGATTTTAAGGTTTATGTAATCTACATGATTGGATTTGCTTTCAGATTTTTCCTCGAGTTGGAACGACACAATTACGTGACACCGACATCATATCTTGAACTGATTTCAACATTTAAGACACTTCTTGACCAGAAGCGATTGTGAGTATGCAACAAATTGTTTAGCTGGAACTTTACGAATAACTTTTTGTAAAAGTTTTACAATTTTTCTGCCAAAATGCCGTTCATTGGTGTTGAAATCAAAATGGTGAAGTTGATGATTTTAATTTTCAGGGAAGTGATGAAGCAAAAGAGGAGATATGAAGTTGGATTAGAGAAACTAGCAGCAGCGGCTTCGGAGGTTGCGGTGATGCAGCAGGAATTGACGGACCTGCAGCCGAAACTCATTGAAGCCAGCAAAGAGGTCTGACAAGAAATTATTTTTAAAGATTAGTTTTAAATAACTTTAGTCTTTTGTAGAGTACACATATTGGTGCATTAGGATATATTTCTCCTTGCCAATTAAACGAAAAAAGCCGCCCTACAGTTTCATAAGCTGTGGCGCAGTACACAGTGTAGATTTATATATTGCTCATTGGAGATTGCCACGGATATAAATATTAAAACTGCAAGTGATGTACAGCGCTTTTGAGCATTGTTTTTAACGAAAATAGAGCTTATTAAATCTGGTATAATTAATAAATAAAAAAATAAGTGAGCAGATAGTAGCCATAATAGAGGTCAAATGTATCATAATTGACCATATCGAGTTTTTACAACTTTTTATAGTGTTTTATTTATTTTCTCTATAAATTGAGCGAACTGTATTGACTAAATTTGGACCACAACTCAGTGTAGTTAGGCGACACTTTATTGATCTTTAGCTTTTCTGACCCGCCAATACGATGAGGAATGTGGCGACTGAAGAATAATATTATCAACACAATATTTTTTTATATGAAATTATTGCGAATTTTCGATCGACCAACCCTTTGAAAAAGTGCGCTAAGAGCGACCCGAAAAGCTGAAGGACAACACAATATATTTGTATATTTATGAAATTAATTAATTTGCAACCGACCAACCCTATAAAAAATGCCCCAAGAGAGACCCAAAAAGCTAGAGATTAACACAATATATTTTTTATATAGATAAAATTTATTTTATTGGGAAATTTTGACTGACCAACCCTATAAAAAATGCCCCAAAAGAGACCCGTAAAACGAGAGATCAAATAAGTGTGGTCTGACATGAAACACATAAGCTATTCACCATTTACTAAACCACAATTGTTTTATTGATTAGGTTGATGAAATGATGGTGATTATCGAAAAAGAATCCATCGAAGTAGCGAAAGTGGAGAAGGTCGTGAGAGCTGATGAGGCGGTAGCTAACAAGCAAGCGAAATATGCCCAAGGTATCAAAGATGATTGTGATGCTGACCTGGCGGAAGCTATCCCCATTTTGAACTCTGCCTTGGCCGCGCTCAACACTCTCACAGCTAACGTAAGTATGGCTTAAGATTTAAGTAAAGGAAGATTGAACACCATCCATAAAGGATTGTCTGGGTTATTGATAGTCGCTATTCCTTGTGATTGTGACGTAAGTATCGTGGGAATGTGCTGGAGTGAATTATTCACAGTCATTTTTACAGGAAAGCTCTCGTAAATATGTAATTCATTATGGCTCTAGAAAAAGATGGTAAATATGCATACATGCTTTATGAGAAACATCCTAAAAGAGTAGAGAACGATTGTATTTCTCCACAAACAAACTTTTGCTTTGCGTGTTTAGCATGTTATGCTTGCGAAGTCCTTGCCCTGTATTTTGCACACTTGGGACAATATTCGACTCCCGTAGAAAGAACAAGATCTCAGCTGTAAAGTAAAATTCAATAATATTCAATAATTCTCGGGAGCAACTAGCTACATTTTATCAATGGGTTGAGCTTTATGCATCTGCGCCAAAACAATTGTTTAATTATTATTATGTAAGCCTGCAATGAGGTCATTGAGTGCAATTAATGATGTCACATATAAATGACATCTAAGTTATAGTTATAGCCATAATAGGAGGGAGTTAACTAACAGTTTTGTTGGTTATATCCGGACGCCGAAGGCCAATGAGGTCTGGCCTTGTTGTTGTTAGCTGGACAGCTCTGGTCAAGTGTGCCACATGCAAATTAGCTAAAAATATTTTGGCCTGGCAGCAGCGATGGGGTGCCTGCATGACCACCAGGAGTGATGCGCCAATCAGACACGTTCAATCAAACTAAGACCACGTACATGAATTCATTATGATAATACCCAAACTTAGCGTGATTTGCCTGGGATACCTTACAATAATCAATATGCCTTAAATGGCCAAACCATGAAAGTTTTGTTCTGATTTTCAAAAATATTCACATGCAAGTTTGTTAAATTTGAGATTAGCATCGAAAACTATTCCAAGATATTTATAAAAATGGTATTTTAGTAATCTTTTTTCTGTAAAAGGCAGACAAAATGGCCAACATGTCTCACACTTAATTTTACATGTCTATTTACCCAACTCAGTGAAATAAAGTTATAAGTCATTTATGATTTTAACATAGATACAATCAGGAGCAACCAAATTTTCAACTGGGTGATGATATCATGCTCTTATTTTATCGCACGCCGCATCATAACTGTTCAATTTGGTTACAGGACATCACTGTCGTCAAGACCATGAAGAGTCCACCTTATGGTGTGAAGCTTGTAACGGAAGCTCTTTGCGTTCTTAAAGGAATCAAACCTGACAGAATCCCCGACCCATCTGGTTCTGGAAAGAAAATCGAGGATTTCTGGGGGCCTTCCAAGAGAATGCTCGGTGACATGAAGTTCCTAGAGAGCTTACAAACGTTTGATAAGGTTCGTAAATTTGTGATTTAAATTGTTAACAGTTTATGCCATATATAAAATCTCCACAAAAAAAGAGGTCTTTAAATTCTCTGTACTTGGTGATGAAATAAGAAAATTTGTAATTTAGAATCAGAATCAATTTAACAGTAAATTCATGAATTTTCTTGCCGGTTTGACAATGTGTTGAATACTGTTGATAAGGGTCATAAATTTTTAATTTTAATCGTTAATTGTTCATACTATAAATCTTCAATTAAACACATCTTTAAGATATGCTTACATCGTGAATTTGTGATGAAACATAAAGATTTGAAGGTAAAATCAGAATCAATTTAAAGGCAAATAATGAGAGCTTGTATCTGATTTGTATCAAATCGTGTTGAGCAATTCTTGATTGCAAAAGTGGTCGTTTTTATGCTTAAATATATAATTACCCTGAGCATGATTTTAGGATGTGTAAAGTTAGTGGTATGATGAAAATTACTTAGTTTTGCAGCGTTTATTAACATTTAGCGCCGCTAAAATTATCTCTTCCATACTCTCAATTGCAGGACAATATTCCTCAAGGGAACATGAAACAGATCAGACAAAAATATGCGGACAATCCAGATTTTGATCCTGACAAAATCAAAGCTGCTTCAACTGCGGCTGAAGGTCTATGTCGATGGGTACTTGCTATGGAAAAGTATGACAGGTAAGTGATGATATTTCTGTTTAAAGCTCTACTGTCTGTCAAAATTACTATTTTATAAAACTTCATCAAATGATTGAAAATCACCTTAATTGATCAAGGCACACTAAAAGTTTAAGTTGAGACTTTGCCTGACTTTAATTAAATCTAGTTAGTTCTCCAAAATGTTACTACCGATTAATTAACTGTCCTTCGTGTCATTTCAGAGTGGCAAAAGTCGTGGCACCCAAGAAGGCTAAGCTCAAGGAGGCTGAAACAGAGCTTGCTGGAGCTATGTCAGATTTAAATAAGAAACGAGCGTCTCTGAAAGAAGTTCAGGACAAACTCGCAAAACTACAAGAAAAGTTAACGGCCAACAAACAGAAAAAGGTGGATCTGGAAAATCAAGTGGAGCTGTGTACGAAGAAATTGGACAGAGCAGAACAGCTGATCGGTGGGCTTGGTGGAGAGAAAGATCGGTAAGTGGGAGACAAATTATTTTTGCAAATATTTACCGAGTGCAAAATGACCTCTGTACATTGTTACTATTTTTTTAAATCATATTTTATGATACTTTTAGTCAGCTTATATGAGCTACCAGAAATAGAGGCAGACATAATAATGAGATGATATGGTGCAGAGTCCACACCATGTTTCACATTTACCCCATAGGAGGGGTCTTTTACTTGCCTCAGCGTGGACACTCATATTAATGGCACTGACCACTTTACTTTTCAGTTGGGAACAGTCCGCTAAATCTCTCGGCATTCAGTATGTCAACCTAACGGGAGATGTCCTCATTTCATCCGGAATAGTAGCGTATTTAGGGGCGTTTACTTCAGCCTTTCGACAAGACCAAGTCAAGAATTGGGTCGAAAGTGTCAACAGTAAAGGAATTCCGTGCTCGAGCGATTTCTCGATCATCCAAACCCTCGGCGACCAAGTTGCAATAAGAGCCTGGAACATAACAGGACTGCCGACCGACAGTTTCTCTATTGAAAACGGCATCATAATCAGGTAACTCGTTAACTGCCAGACTGTTTAAAAACCGAAACAAAATAATTATTTTGTAGCATTCCGCTAAAACATGTATTGACTACATCATTGTGACTGTTATGAGTTGCAGAGCTACATGAATTTTTAAAACTATTAACTTAAATATGCAGGTGAAATGGTCAAGAATTATTGATGCTCGTTTGTGAGTTTGAAAATTGTCTTTTTTTCCACATCGCAGCAATGCCAGAAGATGGCCACTGATGATTGATCCTCAGGGGCAAGCAAATAAATGGATCAAAAACAAAGAAAAGGCAAATAACCTGCATGTCATCAAACTCTCCGATGGTGACTTCGTTAGGACTCTGGAGAATTGCATCAATTTTGGCAATCCTGTGAGTAAACTATGAACTGAATGAGCTTTTATGAATTTATCTGACGCTTTGAAATTATCGCCACTTGTCTGAAATTTTGACAAATTTAATGTTGACAAACACACTATACTGCTGATCAGGTGGCACTTTTCAATTCTGAAAAAGGTTTTTATACTGCAAAGTAATCGGAAAAAGTGCATTATAGCGGACCCAAATTTATGACCATATCGAGCTTCGTTGTCAGGCCTGTTACGTTAAATGCTTGAATTCAGTGTGGGACGTCACGGCAGTGATAATTTTCAATGCAGTTTATTATTGTTTATTTTTTCTTGGGGGCTGCCGCCTCAAACCTCTGCTACTCTACACAAATGTAATTCTTATTGTGTTTCAAAACAAAATTTTGTGAAAAATAGTAAGTATTTTCATATTTTCTAGACCCCAAATATCTGCTATACTACACTAAACCCCAATTATCAAGTGGGGGTCGGATGTTAAAAGTATTAGGTCAAGCAATTCAATGAATAGTTTGTTTTCTGTATGCTGGACTACACCACTAGTCTTGCAAGAAAACCTAGACTGTTCATACTGGCATCATATTTGCATACGTGCATGATTCTATGTGCAAATTTATGCAAAATAGTGTTTTGGTGATCTCTGCATATATGTGGGACTACACACCACAAATTTCAAATCTTACTTTGACGAAGAATATGATGTTGCATCAACCGTGTCGTCAGGAACTTATTTTGAAGAATGCCTTACTGATGTAAACTAATTTAGCAAGGTAACGAATACCGAATTTGATTGACTTCTTTCAGGTCCTGCTAGAAAACATACAAGAAGAGCTGGATCCCATCTTAGAACCTCTGCTTCTGAAACAAATCTTCAAACAAGGTGGAGCAATGCAGATCAAATTGGGTGACTCAGTCATTGAATACAACAAGGACTTCAAGTTTTACATCACAACCAAGTTGAGAAATCCACATTACCTACCGGAAACTTCTGTCAAGGTAACTTACGATATCATAACATTTCTTTTATGTAGTTTTGTTTGCTTCTGCAATGCACTGCTTGTAAATTTCTTAACAACACCATCACCAGATTACAGTGACTGCAGAATGCTGCAGCTCAGCTTATCCCACAGTTGTTGAAAAATAGCAATAATGCCTCGACCTTAAAAGTTCTTTTCTGGCATTGCAATTCACATATTGATACCATTCTCATGAATTCACGTCTTTCAATCCAGGTCACACTGCTGAACTTCATGATCACACCAGAAGGTTTGCAAGATCAGCTTCTCGGAATCGTGGTCGCAAAGGAACGACCGGAACTGGAGGAAGAGAAGAATAATCTTATTGTCCAAGGAGCGGAAAACAAAAGACAATTGAAGGAAATTGAGGATAAGATCTTAGAAGTGTTGTCGTCGTCCGAAGGAAATATTCTTGAAGATGAGACTGCCATCAAGGTTCTGTCTTCATCCAAAGTCCTGTCCAATGAGATCAGTGAGAAACAGGTCAGTAGGTCATGTAATTTGGTCAGTAGGTCATGTTATTTGGTCACTATGTCGTGTAATTAGGTCGGTAGGTAGAGTAATATTTGGGAATAGCTCAGAATATGCATTTTTTTCTGTGATATTCTGTTCTGGAGTTTTCATTTTGAAAATTACTCCTGATGGAAAATGTAGGGGCACTTTTAGATGTATAAGTCAATAAACAATTGTCAATGGTACGTTGGATTTGTTACATAGTTATCTTTTTGACAGACAATTCATTTAATTTATTTATTTGCACCATAGGTCGTTGCCGAGGTGATGGAGAAGAAAATTGACAACGCTCGTATGGGGTACACGCCAATCGCCGTCCATTCCACTATCCTTTTTTTCTCCATTGCCGATCTGGCGAACATCGATCCTATGTACCAGTATTCCCTGTCCTGGTTCATTCAACTATTTACGATGTCCATAGAAAATGCAGAACGCTCAGACGACCTTGAGAAACGCTTGGAAAATTTGAAGGACCATTTTACGTACTCGTTGTATTGCAACGTATGCAGGTCTTTGTTTGAGAAAGATAAGGTGAGTGTGAGGTCATGATTATGGTGTATCAGATAAGGGAAAATTTTGGTAATTTATTGCGAAAGTCTTAGCACATGTGAATGCTAATCTGCAGGAACAATGGAGTGAAGAAGAATAATGCTATATCCAACATGATAATGTAGTGTCTGAATTTAAAATCATATGCTTCAATGTGTACCTTATATTCAACCCTTTACAAGTCACTATTTTATAAAAGTAGTAGTACGTTTCCTCTGACCATGGTGCTCTTGGCTCCAGGCTCCATCTTTTGCCGCTTTCTACCATCGATAAATATCAGGGGGTTCAAAATGTTCCACAAAATCAGCCGCTAACAAGAAATATCTTTTCGAATCTATATTTCTTTTGACGTCTTTTTCCAGCTGCTACTCTCCTTCATCCATATCTTGTTAAATATGTTCTTTCAGCTTTATTTGTCCTTAAATTAAGCAAATAATTTTATGTGATTCTTCATTTTTAATGTCCTTTTCCAGCTTCTCTTCTCCTTCATCTTGTGCGTGAACATTCTAAAACACCAGAACGAAATAAACGAGGATGAATGGAGGTTCCTCTTGACGGGAGGAATCGGCCTGGAGAATCCCCACTCTAATCCCACCGCCTGGCTGCCGTCTCAGAGCTGGGATGAGTTCTGCAGGTCAGTTGTTTATTCAATTTGTCAGTTTGTTTTATTGTCACCGACTACAATATGTACAAATAAAGTTTAATCTAATCTTGTCTTGTCCTGTTATCTCGTCGTGTCTATCTCATCTAATCTTTCTTGCCTTGTCTCATCTCATCTCATCTTATCTAATCTCTTCTTTTCTATTCTTTACTTTTCTTTTCTTATCTTGTCTTATCAGCTTACTAAGCTAACTAAAGGGATCTTGATGTTGGTGCAGTCTTAATTCTGTACCTCTTTTTATTATTAATTAACATGTCCTGATTTCTGTTTCATAGGTTGGATGACCTTCCCAGATTTGGTGGAATTCGCAAAAAGTTCATCACCTACAAAGAGCAGTGGAAACAAGTTTATGACAATCCAGTAAGTCCTACCAATTGTATGGTTTTCCGAAACATCAAAATGGCCAAGCTTGATGCCTGAAATATATCTAAGCACTTCTGTTTTAACATGCAAGCAACTCCCTGAATATTTCAGGAACCTCACCATGAGAAATACCCAGCTGAATTTGACGAGTATCCGGAATTTCCAAGACTGCTTGTCCTCCGTTGTTTGAGATCAGACAAGGTATGTTGATGCTGACGATGCTGTGCTCTTTGATTCAATGAAAAAGTAAAAAAGGCAGTAATTCTCATTTTCATTTCATGGACAATTTATAATCAATTTTCTATTTTTACTAGAATTTGTCTCATATCAATAAATTTTCATATTTTGTGACATCTTATTTCCACTGTTCTACAGTAATTTGTCTTTTCTTGAAAAATTTTTCATTTTCTCGCTGTACGAGAATTAGTACTTGATAAATTCATGCGACATTTAAAAAAAAAAAGTATCACCAGAAATACACCAAGTACTCTAATATCAATGTGTTTCTTATTTTCAAAATTAAATTTTAGTAGGGATTCAAAGATCTGTCATCTATATCATAACAAAATGTGCTTATTTTTTCAAATTTAGGTCTTACCAGCCGTGCAGGAATTTGTGGCGCTGAAGATCGGCCAGAGGTACATTGAACCACCGCCTTTTAATTTGGCCGAATCATTCGGAGATTCAACTTGCACGACGCCTCTGATTTTCATCCTGTCCCCTGGAGCAGATCCGACGGCTGCTTTGCTGAAATTTGCTGATGATAGGGTGAGTTTTTCATGGAAAATAGAGATGATTACAATTAAACAAAGATTAAAAGATTTATGGGAAATTTGAGCCTAGTGGAAACTTGGAGCTGGTCTGTTAATTAACTTATCGATGATGTAAATCCTTTCAGTCCTCATAGTTTGCATTTTCTCAATCAGAAAGATTGCCTACATTAGCTCGGCAGAGGTTATATACTTGATAAAGTTTATATTTCCTGTAATATGTAATAAATTGTCTGTGTGAAATGTTACATACCATGAATATACTAACAAATACCTGTCAATGATTATGTTCGTTAAAAAGAAAAGTTATATTTATTTGGTATGTAATCAATTTGCATTTGTAAATTGTAGAATATACAGTTACTAATCAATGATTATTTTGTTAAAATTGTGTCACTAACTTGCATCTAGCAGCCAAGGTAAATCACCTTGACACGTTACAGAAACGATGACGATGTTCATACAAATTATGTCGGGTCACGGCTATATAGATATGTATCGGATCACGGCTTTTCACTTACTAGAGAGCTCTCAGATTATCATCACTGTGCCCGGTTTACTTATTATTAATACAAATCACCGTTTGTTGGATGCTTTCACATGAATTATAGTTCAGACGAAAGGTAATTTAAGTATTTTTGCGATTTCACTTCAGCACTTCACATTCACAACATCGTAAAATTAATCTTATTGAAGTTTTTTTTTTCGTACTTAACCGTCGTAAAGTTATTGGTGTATTTTATAATGGTTTTTAACTTAATTTCTTTGATAAAAGCTAAAACTGTGTGGCTTATACATAAGCTTTATTATCATAGGTACTCAGGTCAAATAGGGTTGTTTTTGTGTGAGTAACTTTTATTAATTAGTACGTATGCTATAAATAATTTAGGACAATTCTTAATATAAGGAATACCATACTGGATCAGTAAAGCTACATTCACGTCGATTCATTTCTGTATGTTTATATATGTTCAATAAAACCAGAAAGTTAATTTTGGTAAACTTTTGACATTAATATTGGGGCCGTCAAATTTCACAATTGCTATTTCTATCGTGCTGGCATACGTACACAGAAATGAATCAATGTAGCATAATGCGAGGGTATTATATGAAGAATATGCTGATATACTTACGCAATGATTCCGTTATTCAGTGGTAATAGACTAAAAATTCAATTGATTAACTTACAAATTATGATTATAGTACATGCGAAGGACAAAGACGAACTTTAGCAAGAGCAGTACGACTCTTAGCAAGAGTAGCACAGCCTCTAAAAACCAGAAGGTATAAGAAATGTACAATACTGAAAATAATAAAACATACTTGGCTGTGTCACCTGCGTAAATGTATATAACGCATATATGACGACGTCACGTTGTATCTGTAAAGCACTGTTGTACTTTGAACATATGCGAAATCATTTCACATTGAAAATATGTACATAGCAATATGGCATTGTACAGTGGCTGTTAATTCGTGGATATTTTTTTTTGAGTCCGCAATATAACTTATACCTCTACACACAAACATAATATCATTGTGCTCGGTGTCTATGCTGTGGCAAGTAAAAGACCCCACCCATGGAGTATATGTGTTACATGGTGTTCTGACACGGTGATTCCCAGCTTATCATCTCATCATAACATCTGCCTCTGGCAGCTGGTCATACAAGCTGACTAAACTTCAGACATTTATACAATCAAGACTGTTTAAAGTGGTCACCCAAGGCACAGGCGTCGGGCGAGTGTCGCCTACATTGGTGCATCAGATTGACGTTGGAGCCCACTTTGCATGCTATCTGAGAAAATGCTATTCCACAAAACATATCATTGATATAGCCAAATGCATAAATCTATACAAAATAGACGTCAAATTCGTAATTTGTTAATCTTTATTAAAAGGGGGATGCAAGTATATGTAGTAAAAAAGGAAAATACATTTGTTTTCTTATGTCAAATAAAATCGTCATATGTCAGACCTTTAAACTTATATAATATCAGACACTGAAGTTCAAATGTTATTAAGTCAACATTTTCAAAAGCTCTGTATTATAGCTACCAATGTCTAGGTTCTACGGATGTCCTGGTTCTAAGATTTTATCAGACTTGCAAAAACTTGTACAAAATAAATCCACATTTTATCCTACAGCTGAGGTAGTAATATCACAACCTCACTTGCACTGTCAATAAACGTGATGGGCACTTCATTGATATATCACATGAAATATCACTCTCACATTTATGTAAAATATCACTGCAAGCACTTTTTGAAGATCTATATTTAATATTTCGCTGCGAAGCATTTTAAGATTTCTGTCTCTGATCAATTTTTTTTTTCAATGGTTGGTATTTTTTTTATAAGGAAACCCCCTACGGTATTCCAATTTACCATGACAATGTTTGTGCAAAAGTTGTATTTACTAATTATTAATTGTACTAATTTTTACTAATACTAAACCTGTTGGTAACATTTATAGATGATAGTTATCAGTTTGTCATTTTTATTGTCGGCCATTTTTTAGGGCTTCGGAGGTTCGAAGTTTGACTCGCTGTCACTTGGTCAAGGCCAGGGTCCGATCGCGATGAAAATGATTGAGAAGGGCATCAAAGAAGGAACGTGGGTCATGCTGCAGAACTGCCATCTTGCTCCCTCTTGGATGCCCACATTGGAAAAGATCTGTGAGGTATAACGTCATCTTACACCCAATTTCAAAGAACTAGAAACCAATCTCGGAGACCTGGAAGCTAAACTCCAGAGGACATCAAGTCAACCCAGGACTCCCAATTGGCTAAGGCAGTCCGTCAGCCAATGAGAGTCATGGACTCATATGACGTCTTCTACTGTTTAGTTTCCAATTCTATGAGATTGTTTTCCAAGTTTGTGAAGCTGGCTGTAATATAAACTTTTCATTCACTTGCATCTCTTGTACATGAGCACTATTACCTCATGATCATCTCACTCGACTAGAACCTGATTCAAATGGCATTTTAAGATTGTGAATTGTAAGTTTATTGTGATGACCTAAAAACAATTGATGCATTCAATCAGTAGTCGAATAAAGGTTTACGACTGGTTTCCCAGATATAGTTACTGTTTAAATGTGTATGCTTGTGATACAAAAGGCAAATCAATTTTGGTTGTCTGTGCTTCATTTTGATTGGCTAAAACAACTGGAAACCCCTATTTTTGATGACTGTCAATCATACTTTGATTCTTTTTTGTGTTGCATTGAAGAGATAACTTTTGAATCACAATTAACTTTTAGTCTTAATTTTATTTTAAGAAACTTGTTTCACAGTATTTAAGCAGCAGCACTGATATTGATTTCTTATACATGTTTTGGAGTCATTTTTTAATTTATTAATTTGAAAACAACTGTTGGAGTGCATGTCACCTTATATGTGGTGAATCATGTTCAGCATGTCGTAATTGCTTCAGTTGTTTTTCTTTTGTAGGAATTGAACCCTCAACAGGCTCATCCAGATTTCCGCCTGTGGTTGACCAGTTACCCCTCGAACAAGTTCCCGGTGACCATCTTGCAAAATGGCGTCAAAATGACCAATGAACCGCCCAAAGGACTTCGATTCAATATTTTGAGATCTTACTTAAATGATCCAGTGTCTGATCCTGAGTTCTTCGGAGGGGTCAAAAATATGGTGAGTTAATTTAATGTGAGAAAGCAATATGTAATAGGTGGAAGTTAAGTGACATTTTTGTTGGTTATGTCCTGAAGCCGAAGGGATATAAACAACAAAAATGTTAGTTAACTTCCTACTATGAGGGATATAAGTAACTTATACTCCATTAGACATATTTACTAATTGTTTGATTGTTTGTTTTGTTTTACTGCCTTTATTACCCAAGACAAGTTTATTTTGCACTCAGGAGGGAGTTTAATAACGTTTTCGTTGATATAAGTCTTCATGATGGGCTTGATGTTGTGCATGTAATATCAGTTTTTCTGATATATTTTTCTACGTTTTGCAAATTGCATAGAAGTACCCCAAAAGACTCCAGTGTCACCTGTGTTATTATGAAAAGTCCAAAACCACTTCCAACACCCTAGATATATTTATAACGTCATTATATATATGCTGTTCTCATTATTTGCAATGAACCATGTTCAGGTTGAAATTTTGCACAACTCGAAACAAGTTTATGGTAAATTAAATTTAAAAAAGTCTGGCGTACTAACTGAGAACTCTGGTATTGATATTTACTTCTATTTATAAATCTTTGCATAAGTGGAAACTTCCCTCAATTAAAATCAGGTGGACCATTAGAATTTGAATTATGCAAGGTTAACTGTATAATCAGTGTGATCTTATTCACTGTTGGTTTCATTGTTTTGAGAGGTAATTACGCACTTGTGACTCATTTCTGTTTTGATATTTCTCAGGGCCCATGGAAGAAACTACTGTATGGCCTGTGTTTCTTCCACGCATTGGTGCAAGAGCGCAGAAAGTTCGGACCCCTCGGCTGGAACATCCCTTACGAATTTAACGAGACCGACTTCAGGATCAGCGTCAGGCAGTTGGCTATGTTCCTGAATCAATATGATGTATGTCATCTCTCAGTACTAATTCTTATTTTGCGCATTTAGTACTATAGTAGGTTTGTTTGACAAGGCCTATGTATGCTCGCGACATTAGCATTGAAGGAGATACCAATTAGTAATGCTCTCTTTGCGAGAATATTCATGGAACTACAATGTAACTATGTAGGAAATGAACAATTCAAATCCATAGAAATTATAGTCCATGAATATCTTAATGATCATATTATTTTTCATTGAGCATTTTCAAGATCATTCAAGCTTTTTATGATTATAAACATTAGAAAATATATGTGCCATTCTTTTTTTATAATGCCACATCATTTTTTACTTGAGTTGTTCAGAACGAAGCCTTCAATAATCATATCCTTTAAATCAACAAGCATTTTTAAGGATTTCAGAGCTCATAAATACCTGTTAACATTAAAAATACATAATTATGCAACTTTTATATCGAATCCTTTTTGATTTCTAAATAGGAGGTTCAATACGAAGCCTTGAGTTATTTGACTGGCGAATGTAACTATGGAGGTCGTGTGACGGATGACCGAGATCGTCGAACCTTAATTACGCTTCTGGATCGCTTCTACACTCCGAAGATCATGGGGAATTATTTCTTTGACGAGAGCGGGCTTTATTATTCCCCCGAAGATGGAGATGTAAGTTTTTTTTTTTATGGGTTATGTATTTGTAACATACAGAGAAAAAAAATCTGTGCTTTTGTTTCTTATAAATGCACATCCTTCCGTTCAAATCAATCATTCCACGCTGATGATATGTTTTGGTCACACATTTGAACTGTGATTGAGTAATCCACAGGAATCTATAAAATATTGTTTTTTAAGCAAACGTTGTGAAAATTCTGTCCAATAAATGTGGTGAATGCTTGTGATAGTTTATTGTCAATTTTCTTATCATTTGACTTTTCTTTGCAGTTTGACTCTTATGTTGAATACACCCGTAAACTCCCTATCAATCCGAGTCCCGAAATTTTTGGGATGCATCCAAATGCTGACATCAAGAAAGACCAAGCGGAAACTAAACTTTTATTTGACAGCATTTTATTGACTCAGGTAGGTCATATAATCATGAAATTGAAAATTTTTTTTGCTGCAGTGTTGTTTAATAATATTGCTTTTGAGTCTAGGCTATTCAGGATGGGTCCATATAGTAATGCGTCATCATTTCAGTTGATGTTTGTTAAAGTATTACAGCAGGTATTCATTCACGTGAACGTGAAATATAATCATGACATAATTGTCTGGACGCCATTTGTGTTCCGTGACATATTCATTTGAGTGAACATTTATTTTATAGAAAAGGACTAGAGCACGGGTATGTTGGCAAAAATGATGATTTCATATTAAGATCAGATCATTAGCCAATCATAGATGAGGGTTTTACATAGCATGACTGATTTCTGAAATGCTTAGAAATTCAAACAACTGATTTCTGAAATATGTAAAGTTTGATTTATCTGTTAACGTTAAATTGCATGACGGATAACGATCAGAACGTGAATTATTTATTACCGCAAAGGACATAATAACACGTTTCCTTCTGCAATATTGGTTCACTTTGTTCATAAAAAACTGATATTGCACTTGCCAATGTGCAATAATTACTCTGTGATATTATCTTGATATATTTAAGTATGACTTAATATAAATGCTGTCTGATTTATATTAACAGAAAAGGGTAAGACTGAAAAAAGTCCTTTTACACAAATTCATCCGCAATTCTATATCTAGACTGTTATTCTAACGACTATCTCAACACAAGCTATCGAGAAAATTTACTGGGTGCAACTCTATGAATTTGTGTGTGCACTTTTATTTGTGGGGTTGTCATCTTAGAAGTCAATTCGGAATGACTGTAAAATAATTGTTAGACTATGAAATTCAGAATTATACTTAAATGAATTGATTCCAAGTTTGTTGGTGTAAAATATAAGTCGGTTCAAATTGACAAAATATAGCGGTGACCTCATCAAACCAATAATGTGATAATGTGGTAAAAAGAATTAACTACAATTACACAGATGACAACCCCACTGGTATTTTCTGCGATCTCAGACACTTAGCACTAGCTTTCGACATTGGAGAGACTTTGTTCTCTGTTAAACAATTATATTAGGACTTAATTAGAATGTGAGATTGCTGGAATTTAAACTAACATCTTACCTAGTAGTTTAGATTAATTAACATGTACTACTAGAGATAGTATTATTAAGGCAATATCCATGAATTCTTCGATGTTGTGTAACTTTTATTAGTGACAAGATATTTCAAGCACATATTGCAAATCTTTTACACTGAAAAATATATTTACTTGGCAATTTCAATATGGTACACTCTTTCAATGTTAATGCACTACACACTTCATCAAGGATGGGTGATAATATAACTTTCAGAAATTTACAACTAAATTCTACTGGATAGGTTTAAATTTGGCTTTCATCTTATGACACATAACAAGAGAACTTCAAGTCCAAATGAACATCGCAATACCACCCAGAAGCTAAATTTTACAGTGGATCTGCTTGGTGATAGAAAAAATAGTCCGGCGAAGACTTAAAAATGCTTTGTAGTGCCTTTCAGCGGAATTATAGGCTTTACTATTTAAGTACAGGGGCACATCCAAGGCATTCTGACAGAGGGAGGTGGTAGATAAGCGACTTATTTATCATCATTTTCATTCAAAATGTCTTGGATCAGCCCCTGGATATCATAAGTAAGGTCTGAATCTCTGCTAACAGCCAAAATTCAGACGAACAATTATAGTCAAACTAGCTACAAGTTCCCTGTCCACAGGACATCTAATGCAATGTTGGTCAGTTCTGGCTGCAGTCAAACCTGTGTTACGCACTCACGCAAAGTAATAAAAAAAAAGGCCGTTTAAGAATGGTTGGCGTTTGATTAATAGGGTGGTACACAATGATAATTTTACAGAGCAGCTACCAGTTGAGCTATTATTAAGGGATCTCCCCTGGCCAAGTACTAGGAGACGGGGTAACTGTTGCTGCCCGGGTTTGCCATCTATGAATGAATTGTACCGACATGTAGAGGTCACAAAAGAATGCAGTGGCCGTTTAAAGGGGTGTGTTGTTCTTTACAGGTTGATGTTAGAAAAGATTTGACTGTAATGTATAGAAAAAAAATATATATATATACTGATATGAAATTATTGATTCAGTTAACATCAAGTTATCATTTCAAATGTGGTTTCTTCTTGTGAAAATGGGCAGGAGTGAGGACTGTGTCATTCTTATTCCATCCTTGATTATGATATCTGTAGCCGATCTATAGTCACTAATCTATTTTGCACCTTTGCAATTAAGACTGACATTGACAAATCATTGGTAAGGCAAATGGAGGAAAGAAAGGTTTGTATCTATAAGAGAAAAAGTTTCGATTTTTATGTGACTTTATTTTCTATCGCTCATGTCCTTGTACTTATATTTTCATTGTCTTTGATGGGGAATGACAATTTTTGTGATCCCGCATGATATATGTCATGTCATTTTAGGTTACATTGTAATTAAATGTTTTTGAAAATATTTGTAATGATGTATATGACAATATAATCAGTTAATGCATGTACTGCTAATATTCAATTGAAATTAATATCGACCAAAATTTAAGCATGTTCGTGAATTATGCATGCAAATAAATGCTGTGATGTCATAATTGTGACAATTTTTTTATGTGATTAAATCTGTTGTATGTAATATATGATGTATATATTTATTTAATAACCCACGTACTGTCTTTTAATTCAGTTGTCTCAGTAGCATTAAGACTAGTGTTGATAAGGTTTATTCCCAAAAAAAGGAAAAAAGATCCATTATTGAAAATAGTTTTTCAAGACTAAAATTTGAATATACTACAGAGCTCTAATGTATTAGCCAAAATAAGCACAGTAACGTTTACAAACAAATTTCAGCCTGGAGCGAGAAGCTTTTGGGTTAAAACATTCTCAAACCCTGAAAAATATTGAACCATTGAAGTTTGAATAGTCTAAATAGATGTTTTTCCACAAAATTTTTTTTTTAAAAGTATGTCCAAAATGACCTGGTCGATCAAGTATCTTTAAAACAACTGACATCAACTTATCAGTTACAGTTTATCTGCAAAATGTGCTATAGAAGTAAAATATCTCCTTTTAACTCATAATGTTATTGTTTAGCTCAAGCATCATCCGGCAGTAGTTAATGTTTTGGTCCATCAAGTGTCTTTGCAATTACTCTTGACACAAATTTAATCATTAACAATATAATGCAAAATATGTATGAAAAATCTAATTTATAAAATGTCTCCTTCCTTGTTAGGTTCGAGCATCATCCAGCGGTAGTAAATCAACCGACGAAGTGGTGGACGATGTGGCCGCAGATGTCCTCAGCAAACTACCACCAAACTTTGACACGGAAGCAGCCCTTAGGAAATACCCCACGTCCTATGAACAGAGCATGAACACTGTCCTTGTTCAGGAGATGGTGCGCTTCAACAAACTGCTTATAACAATCAGAAGTAGTTTGGATAATGTGCGGAAAGCTATTAAGGTCAGTATTAACATGTTCTCTGCTTATTGAATTATATACATGTTTTTACAACATTGTAATATTTTTTTTACACATTGCTTGCACTTTGTTATGTTTTATGCATTTATTTGATATCACATACAATGTTTCTGGTACTTTATCATCCATTTTCTACTTTGGGTTTAATTAACAATATTATGATTTTGTATGCCATCAGTTATTTTCTTTTTTCTATCATTATTGTTAGACCAAGCATAATTTGAACAATTAAACAAGCAGTTTTAAAAGTTAAAACTAAGGTTAAAATATCCACTAAGAAAAAAAAATGCCACGTTAACCCAATGTCAGCAGATGTTGGTCCCAAGTTTTGACAACATTGTAATCTTTTTTTTACATATTGCTTGCAATTTGTTATGTTGCATGCATTTTTCTGATATCACATACAATTTTTCTGGTACTTTATCAACCATTTTCTACTATGTCAGCAGATGTTGGTCCCAAGTTTCAAGTTATGCTTTCTAGGATAGATTTGATTTACATATTATGTCAAACATACATCTTCTTTATGTCAAATAGGGTTTGGTTGTGATGTCGCCTGATTTGGAAGAAGTGACGATGAGCATCCTGAAAGCGAGAATCCCCGCCATGTGGATGAAGCACTCCTATCCGTCGCTTAAACCTCTTGGGTCCTACGTCAATGACTTCCTTGCTAGGCTCAAGTTCTTACAGGTATTTTGATAGGAAAAACGCAGTAGAAAATTGTAAAGGTTCCATTAAATGTAGTAAGGAGTAAATATAGACATATGGTAGCATGCTTGGTTGGTTAGAATATTTATTCAAGCACAGGCATCAGCCAGCGAGCGATTTTATTTGAACCACGCAGAATGCAATAATAAGAGAGAAGGTTTCGCACTCCTTGTAACACTCATCTGCCCAGAATGAGCTGACCTTTATTTATGTGATAATAGGGAGTATTTCCTCTAAAATTCACAAGTGTTATCCCTGAAATCTGCTGCTGTTGACGGCCTCCTTGGTAGCTGAATGTTCCCAATACCGGTGTAGTGCGTAGCAAGGTGCGAAGTATCATCATTATTATATAAGATATTTTAAAAGGCTATCTGTATCAGCACAGCTGTTTTCCATTTTAACCCTGTGAATTAAATGAAAAAAATTATTAGTAGTACAGTGTATAGAAAGAAACTGAAAAACACTTGTTCTTTGAGCTGAGGCTGTTACATGACTTTTAACTTTAACCCCACTTATTTTACGGCAGTCTATACCCTGGGTAATTTCTACTCCTTTTCAGGATTGGTATGATCAAGGTCCTCCCGTGACATTCTGGGTCTCTGGCTTCTATTTCACACAAGCCTTCTTGACCGGCGTCCAGCAGAATTACGCTCGTAAATTCACCATCCCCATCGATCTGCTGACCTTCGACTTCGAAATCCTAGAGGACAAAGAGTACAGGGAACCTCCAGATGATGGTGAGTGCTCAAAATCTCAACATAAATTTGTGATTATGATAATTATATTAGTGGTGGACAAGGTTTGTGCAGTCTTTAAAATGAGAGAGATTTGGCGTAAAATTAATGCTCCTGCCTACTGCCTAGCTGTGTGCAACATATTGTAAAGTGCAGCCCATGGCAAACACTTATTATATGACAGGTGCATTGATTGTGTGCACTCTGCATTACACTTGCCTTAAGCAAGGATGTACAGGCAGGTCAGATTGTGTTGTGCTCATCATTACACTTGCCTTGGGCAAAAGATATATGTCAGAGTTATATGACAGGTGCAATGATTGTATGCTCCTCATCACACTTGCCCTAAGCAAAGTATATATGTCAATTAAAGTTATATGACAGGTGCATTGATTGTGCGCACTCTGCATTACACTTGCCTTAAGCAAGGATGTACAGGCAGGTCAGATTGTGTTGTGCTCTTCATTACACTTGCCTTGAGCAAATACCTATCAGATTGAATGGATGTGTTAGGTGCAAGTTATTATGTGTGCACATCATTACACTTGCCCTCTGCTCATGTGTGACTCAATGCAGTGGTAGTGTGTGCTCATCACTACATTTTTAGCTAGTCACTGCTCTACTCACATGTGTCAGCAGTTGCTTGTTAATTATGCTTAGTCTTAGCTAGTTTAGCCTGCTGCAAGGAATGTTGATTATTAGTACTGATTATATTGTTAGCAATGATTATATCATTAACATTGAATTGATTATCAACATTGATTATATTGTTAACATTGATTGTATTATTAATTGATTGACTGTATTGTCAATCAATTGTCAATTGATGACACCTTGATTATGTTATTAATTGATTGACTGTGTTAGCAATCAATTGTCAATTGATGACAAGTATCATTCCTTTTGCTTCATATTGATTTATTGTCAGTATTATGTGAGTGCATTGCCCTGTTAGGATGCCTCACTGTTAAGTCCTGAATTGTGGGAGGAGCTTACTAATTTTCCCTCCAAAACTTTCCCTCCAAAACTGCTAACCAAGCCAAAGTTGACACTCAGTACAATAGCCATTGTGACTTGAAGCTATAAATAGCCTCAGCACAATGCAGAGCACTGCAGGGGGTCCACTTTTGCTCCATTGTCTCAGTTTCACTAATCCCTGCCAGAATTGGCAGAAAGATGCTGGTAGCAGCCCTGTTTGGGGGAGGTATCACCCCATGGAATGTAGAATTTACTGTGTTGTGATTGGTTGATAATTCCCTCTCAGCCCTGCTGGGGGGAAAACTTCATGAATTGTGTTTTAATACATATACCTTGTGCACATTAAAAAGATCAGTTTTCATTTTGCCAGCTGAGGAAGCAAATCCACTCTTGTGTTATTTACTTGTACACTTTGGACTCTGAACATATTGTGCTTACTGCACTTTGGACTCTGCCCACTTTGGAACTGGGAGAACTTGGATTGCTTCAAGCTGAGATGAGACTCAGTTGAAAGTCTGCATATTCAAGTCACTCTGACTTTATGCTGTTTACTTGGAGATGAGCAGCTTGGACTTGGAAATGTCATTATATTGGAGTCATTAATGACATGGACTTTTACATTGGTGACCCTGACGTGATATGAATTGAAGACATGCATGCTGGAAAGTGTTCATGCTTGTACATGAATTAATGTGTAATTAGCAGGAGACTAATGCTCTGCTAACACTGTTGGATTCCGCCGTTCACACTTCACCGACCCGCCCACGCAAGCTGCTTGGAAAGATGCCAGTGCAACCAAACGAAGCTCCGGACTTGCCTGTCGAGGCTGAGGAGCAAGCTCAGGGAGAAGCAGCTGCCTTCCCGACCTACCAGCAATTCGCGGAGATAATGCATCATTTGCGTGAAGAAGGAGCAACGACACGAGCGATCAATCAGGAAGAAAGTCGGGCCCGAGAACGACGT
Source organism: Alitta virens (assembly GCA_932294295.1). Taxonomy (NCBI): domain Eukaryota; kingdom Metazoa; phylum Annelida; class Polychaeta; order Phyllodocida; family Nereididae; genus Alitta; species Alitta virens. Next base: position 27,023,819 of record OW028585.1, on the reverse strand, counting down.
CAGAGGGACACGACTGAACGCATCGCCGCTGACAATCTGTCAAAACGTGTGCCCCCGTGCGACGGTGCGAGTCCAGGAACGGTGCGAGATTGGCTGCAGGAGGTGGATTTGACGGTTCCATACTCTCGCTTCACTGTCTACATAGCCGCGCAGACAGCACAAGGCCCACTGCGAAGGGAGTTGGAGCACTTCCTCAGCCAGCAGCCCAGTCGCTATGAGACTGCATGGGCCACACTGAGATTGCACCTGCAGCAGGCTTTCCTATCACCCCATGAGGATGACCGCCTCAGGCATGAGGTAGAGAAGCTGAAGCAGGGCGCGTACGAGACCTCTGCTTCGTTTGGCAGACGCTTCCGTGAGAAGGCAGACCTCGCTTACCCCAAGACCACACAGCTCGGAGAGCAGGCTCCCACCAGGAATGCAGACCAGATTCGTCTCCTGCTGAAAGCCTACTTGCGGGGATTACGAGACCGGCACGTGGTTGAAAGACTGATCAAAGATGGCCGGCCTGAGGATTACAGCATGGCCATGAGACTGGTGACAGGCTACGAGGCGGACGAATACAGGCTGCGCATGGCCCTGGACGAGGGCGTTGTAGTGCGACAGGAAGAGCCCATGGAGGTCAATGCCGTCTCACCACAGGTCCCACTCACCGAGGGCCTCGCCAAGGACGTGGCGGAACTGCGTAGACAAATGGGTGGACTCACGAGTCAATTCACCAAATTGATAGCCAGCCTCAAGCCTCAGAGTGATGGCACCACTCAGCCCCAGGACAAGGGCAGGCCACGCTCTGCGACGGGTCAGCCTGCAGAGACCACCTTTGCCTACACGAGCGACGGTCTCCCAATCTGCGGATTCTGCCACAGGCCAGGACATGTGCAGAGGAATTGCCGCAGCCGAAGAGCAGCCTTGCAACGCCCACAGCCGGCCCCCAACTCACCGCTACAGGGGGGCCAGTAGGCGCCGCGGCGGTCGACGAGCTGAAGTATGTAGAACTGGACATTTACGGATGGATAATACCAGCACTCGTCGACACGGGAGCATCCCGCAGCGTGCTGCGGCGCCAAGAATTCGAATCTTTATGTAGAAAGACTGGACGCCAACCACTATTAGAAAATTCAGTGCAATTGTGCGGCGTCACTGGACATGGCATCAAGGTCTGGGGCAGCACTGAAATCCATGAGACCTTATTGGGGACCTTCAGTGTGATTGTTGTGGAGCGGATCGCTCACCCTATGATAATCGGCCGTGACCTGCTAAGCAAGGAGCAGGCGAGCGTGAATTACGAGGAGGGCATACTGAAGTGGAAGGGCAAATTCTTGCCTCTGGTCCCTGCTCGCTTCAACTATGCCATAGACTCACTGGGGGACCGGCCACCAGTCATTACAGACACCCAGGTGGCACAGTGCGTGGCAGGGCATGAAGACCTGTTTGCCGCCAAAGGGGAGTACCTTGGGTGTCATCCGGACATCCTGGTAAGGATTGAGACCGAGGGCTGCCCAATCAAACGACGCCCCTACCGCCTGCCTCTGAGCAAAAGGGAGGCCCTGGACAGGAAAATAGACGACCTCCTGGAACAAGGAATCATACTCCCTTCAGCATCTCCCTGGGCGTCCCCAGTAGTCCTCGTGGAAAAGAAGGACTCCTCGGATGGACCTCGGTTCTGCGTGGACTATACGTCACTCAACAGAGTGACCAAGAAGGATGCCTACCCAATACCGCTGATCCGCGACATATTCGATCAGCTGCAGGGGGCGACGATATTTTCCACGCTCGATCTCAAGTCAGGCTTCCATCAGCTCCCCCTTCACCCGGATGACCAAGAGAAGACGGCTTTCGTGTGCCACCGGGGCCTATTCCACTGGACACGGCTCCCCATGGGCTTGTGTAACGCCAGCCAGCTTTTTCAAAGGGCCATGGAAGTCGTGTTCAAGGGCCTGATCGGCAATATATGTATGCTATACATAGATGACATTGTAGTGTACAGCAGGAATGAGGAGCAGCACGTGGCCCACTTGGAATTGATGTTTGAACGATTGCAGCAGTTCAACCTGCGTTTGAACCCCACAAAGTGCGTATTTGGACTCAAGGAGGTGAAGCTGCTGGGCTACGTCGTCAGTGAGGCAGGCCTGCGGGCGGACCCAGCCAAGGTGTCCGCTATCGTCCGCATGAAAGCCCCCCAGAACCTGGCAGAGACACGAAGCTTCCTAGGGATGTCAGGATACTACCGCTCTTGCATCCAGGATTACGCCCGCATCTCCGAGCCCCTTGTCAACCTCACACGCAAGAACGTTAGATTTGAGTGGTCTGGTCGCCTGCAGTTAGCCTTTGACACTCTGAAGCATGCCCTGACCAGCGACAAGGTCATGGCACACCCACGCACCGACCAGCCATATCAACTATACACAGACGCATGTGATTATGCCATAGGTGCCATACTGTGCCAGAAAGACGAGGATGGTGTGGAACGGCCCATAGTCTACCTCTCCAAACAATTGTCTGATACCCAGAGGCGTTGGGCAACGATCGAAAAGGAGGCATACGCCGTTGTGTATGCCCTCAAACAATTGCGTCCCTATCTCTGGGGAGCGGACTACAAAACCTACACGGACCACAAGCCCCTGACTTCCCTGTTCACCAAGGACATGAACAATACCAAGATACAACGTTGGGCGGTCCTGTTGGCGGAGTACAATTGCCAAGTGGAGTATCACAAGGGGAAGTTGAACGTCAGGGCTGACATGCTCTCCAGGATCAGGCAGTCTGAGGAAGTGGCGACCTTTGATGCGGACTATTGGCACCTCGGAGACGCCTTACCAGCCTTGCCCCCTGATGACGCGGTCCCTGACATTTACGGTCTGGACCTTCCTAGACTAGCCCAACAGCAGCGGGACATGACGGAGTGGTCAGAGCATCACGATGACGACAGTGATTACGAAGTCATAAATGATCTGCTATACTCCACCCTGAGGCCACACAAGTATGCGCCGGATCACCCCAGGCTCATAATTCCCCCGCAACAGCGCAGCAAGATGATAGCGAGTGCGCATGCTGACGTGGGTCACATGTCTGTCCTGAAGACGATGCGGAAGCTGCAAGAGGCGTTTGCGTGGGCCCACATGAAGAGAGACGTCCGAGCCTTCATTTTGCAGTGTCCCACATGCATTGTGCACTCCAAGAGCCGACCCAAAGCCCCTATGGGAGAAATGCCAATAGCAGCGGCCCCAGTGCAGATTGTGGCAGCTGACCTCATCGGCCCTCTGGTCAAGTCTCCTTCAGGTAACCAGTACATCCTCACCATCATAGACCACTGTACTGGCTGGGCGGAGGCCTTCGCAATACCCTCGAAAACTAGCTACGAGGTATGGAAGCAATTCTCGAGGCACTACTTTCCACGCCATGGCTATCCGGACGTCATAATCACTGACCAAGGATTGGAGTTCGGTGCAGCTGCGCTCAGGGACTACATCGCTGCGCTCGCAATAGACCACAGACGCACGACGAGCTACAACCCGCAAGCCAATGGAAAATGTGAAAGGTTCAATGGCACCCTGAAGCAGATTGTGTCCAGACTCATCAACAACACGAGAGACACTTGGGAGGATCAGCTGGGCCCAGCTCTGCTGGCCTACAATAACTCAGTCTCGGACACAACAGGACACACGCCATTCTTCTTGCACCATGGCCGCAGAGCACGACTACCTATAAATCGTCTGCTCAAGGAAGATGACCAGCAGGATGAGCGATTGCAGAACTTAGCAGACGCCCTCCGCACAGCAGCTACAGCCACGGAGCAGTCTAGGCGACACAACAGAGCCAGATTGGAGCGACAGGCCAACACAGGGAAAGTGGAAGTGGGGGACACGGTTGTCATTAAAGCCCCAGAGCCCATGTCACTCACCAGCAAGTGGGATCCCCAGTGGACAGTGACCAGGGTCAGAAACAAGGTGCTGTGGCTCACCCATCAACAGACAGGCAAGCAGAAGACCTTGAACATCAACAAGGTCAAGTTGGTGGACCCCAACATTGTCTGGGATGAGGTCAATCCACGCCCAATCCGCAACCCCCGACAAAGCACTAGGACCACCGGCCTCCTCAGGACATACTCGCCTCCAGCTCATCCGAAGACAGTCGCCCTTCGGCCCCCTCGAGTGACACATCGCCCCGCCCCGGCGGGCCCAAAGATCAAAGCCAAGAAGCGCAACAGGCAGGATAGCCATTCTAGTGCAGACAGCAGTGTCACGCAAGACCAGACTGCAACTGCAAGCAAGAGCAGGGCACCGCCTAAAACCCCTGTCAGTCAATCGCAGCCAGACCCCACCGACGCTCGCACCTCTGCCATGACCCGCACAGCTCAGCAGAAACTTGGAGACACCAAAAGACTGCACAGGTCTGCACAGAGACGCCCGCACGATCCGGACTCGATCACTGACGCAAAACGTCCGGCTCCAGCGCCCGCAGATCCACCAGCGGCCCTGACAGCCCCCAGACACTCGGCCACTGCACGTCCAGCCCCGGAGCGCCTCCAGGACGCCAAGCGCATGCATCGCTTCGCCCCCCGTCGGCCCCACCAACAGGACCCTGCTACCAATCCCAAACGCTCACGCCCATACATTCAGCGTGGCACGAAGCGCCCTTTATGTCTGGACATCGCAGCACCCACACTAGAGCAGCAGAAGCGAGCCCGCATCAATTTACTGCAGGAACTCCCCGGACTACTGGGGCAAGGATCACCTCATCAGGATGTCGGACTAGAACACTGATTGCTTGTTGCCTCTGAGTGGTTCATCACCACTACACTCTGCTAGAATTCACGGTGCGGAATTTACTGTCCACTGGAGTTCACTAGCTGCTGGAAATTGCTATCTTGTGAAATTAACTGTCGGCTGGAATTTACTGTCCCCTGGAACAGCAGAAGCACACCCGCTTGGAAATGATAAACGCACTCTTAACCTGGTACGAAGTGGAGAATGTTGGTTCTGCCTGTCGACCAAGCTCGCCAGGTGCACTGATGGATTGTGAGTGGTCAGGTGATACATTCGGGAGTGTGCTGGACGCAGCCCTCTTTCTTTACCTTCTACGGCCGTGGAAGATAGGAATGCCGATTTCGCCTTTCCGCAGGGCAATCTCCTGGTGCTCATGGATGTGAGGCCCGGCAGAATTACCGCACCCCACCTTGTTTGCCAGGGATGGAATGGATTGCCTACTGGATTTTACCATGTCACTGCCAGGATTCGATATCCTCCAGAACGAATTGTCTCAAGGCACGATGGCGGCAGCATGCTGAGCTGAGCCCAGACCACAACCAAGTTGATTGACACTGCCATGCCATGCACCTCAGCATGCATCTTCAATGACATGGACTTTTACATTGGTGACTAGTGTCTCACGGAAATGACCAGCTACCTTCACGTGGAGTTGACTGTCCGATGCATCACTAGAGAGCAGGCTGGCCTGGAGCTCTACCGACTAGGCAGCCTTGCGACACCAAGACAATTGACTCTAGCATGCCAAGCACCTCAGCATGCATCTTCAATGAGCCGGACACCTTGAACTTTACCTCAAGGGGAGACATGGTCACGACGACATGTAGTCATGACATCCCCACAATATTAGTTCTGTTCTTAGCTTAGGTAAAATAAGAAATACCTTTTGTTTCCTCAGGCTTATCACCATTGTTTTATCCTTGCAGCGTTATTGTAGCCATTTTTCCTTTTACTCACTGTGCTTCACATATTGATGTCACTGAGAATTACTTAGCATGTTAGAATTATCTAACATTTCAGAATTGTTAAGCATGTCAGAATTATCTGGCATGTCGAGTTACTTAGCATGTTAGAATTATCTAACATTTCAGAATTGTTGAGCATGTCAGAATTATCTGGCATGTCGAGTTACTTAGCATGTCGAAATTGTCTAACATGTCAGGACTGTTTAGCATGTCAGAATTGTCTATATTGCCAGGCTGATAACTTCTTGATCATCCCCAAGCACGCTCCTTGCTGATTGCCATCAATGAGCTAGAATAAGGGGGGGAGTGATGTAAAGTGCAGCCCATGGCAAACACTTATTATATGACAGGTGCATTGATTGTGTGCACTCTGCATTACACTTGCCTTAAGCAAGGATGTACAGGCAGGTCAGATTGTGTTGTGCTCATCATTACACTTGCCTTGGGCAAAAGATATATGTCAGAGTTATATGACAGGTGCAATGATTGTATGCTCCTCATCACACTTGCCCTAAGCAAAGTATATATGTCAATTAAAGTTATATGACAGGTGCATTGATTGTGCGCACTCTGCATTACACTTGCCTTAAGCAAGGATGTACAGGCAGGTCAGATTGTGTTGTGCTCTTCATTACACTTGCCTTGAGCAAATACCTATCAGATTGAATGGATGTGTTAGGTGCAAGTTATTATGTGTGCACATCATTACACTTGCCCTCTGCTCATGTGTGACTCAATGCAGTGGTAGTGTGTGCTCATCACTACATTTTTAGCTAGTCACTGCTCTACTCACATGTGTCAGCAGTTGCTTGTTAATTATGCTTAGTCTTAGCTAGTTTAGCCTGCTGCAAGGAATGTTGATTATTAGTACTGATTATATTGTTAGCAATGATTATATCATTAACATTGAATTAATTATCAACATTGATTATATTGTTAACATTGATTGTATTATTAATTGATTGACTGTATTGTCAATCAATTGTCAATTGATGACACCTTGATTATGTTATTAATTGATTGACTGTGTTAGCAATCAATTGTCAATTGATGACAAGTATCATTCCTTTTGCTTCATATTGATTTATTGTCAGTATTATGTGAGTGCATTGCCCTGTTAGGATGCCTCACTGTTAAGTCCTGAATTGTGGGAGGAGCTTACTAATTTTCCCTCCAAAACTTTCCCTCCAAAACTGCTAACCAAGCCAAAGTTGACACTCAGTACAATAGCCATTGTGACTTGAAGCTATAAATAGCCTCAGCACAATGCAGAGCACTGCAGGGGGTCCACTTTTGCTCCATTGTCTCAGTTTCACTAATCCCTGCCAGAATTGGCAGAAAGATGCTGGTAGCAGCCCTGTTTGGGGGAGGTATCACCCCATGGAATGTAGAATTTACTGTGTTGTGATTGGTTGATAATTCCCTCTCAGCCCTGCTGGGGGGAAAACTTCATGAATTGTGTTTTAATACATATACCTTGTGCACATTAAAAAGATCAGTTTTCATTTTGCCAGCTGAGGAAGCAAATCCACTCTTGTGTTATTTACTTGTACACTTTGGACTCTGAACATATTGTGCTTACTGCACTTTGGACTCTGCCCACTTTGGAACTGGGAGAACTTGGATTGCTTCAAGCTGAGATGAGACTCAGTTGAAAGTCTGCATATTCAAGTCACTCTGACTTTATGCTGTTTACTTGGAGATGAGCAGCTTGGACTTGGAAATGTCATTATATTGGAGTCATTAATGACATGGACTTTTACAATATGTCCAACATGGATTGATCTCATATCTGCAATGGTTCACTGCCCTAGTTTTTCCATTCACAGGCAACAGCAAACAGGGTGCCTTACCTCAACTCTTTATAATTACTAGGCCTCCTTGCCGATTTTTATTGGTGTTGGATTTAAAAAAAAAGGGACATGTGTGGCCAATGGCAAAATATAATCTATCTATCTATCTATCTAACTATCTATCTAACTATCTATCTATCTATCGGTCTATCTGTGTATCCTATCTGTCTATCTGTCTATCTATCTATCTATCTATCTATTTATCTATCTATCTATCTATCGATCTATATTTATCTCTCTATCTATCTATTTATCTCTCTATCTATCTATTTATCTATCTATCTTGTTGTCGTTGCAGTCATTTGTAGTAAGTGTATTCTTTAAATTTTTAGAGAACAAATATCAGCAATTTGATTATCATTGCATCACTCACAATTATGTTTGGTTGTTACCCCCCTTTGTTTCTTCTTTCTTAATCTTTCTTTCTTACTTACTTTCTTCTTCTTTTTCTTCGTTATATCCTGCCCTGTCTTCCCGAAGTTCCAGGTTCCTTTGCCGGACAATCGGTCCTGCAAAGTGGTGATTTTGCCGGACCGAATCAATGTGTGAACGCATAACTTCAATAATGAATAAGAACATAATTTTGAAAATATCATTATTATAAGAAATATTTGTCATCACCTGAAATAAATACATTTTGCGTATGAAAAAAAACCCATCAAATATTATCCAACTACATGTATTAAATAATGAGATACAGGTTGCACTGTACTTGTGATCAACAAATGATAATTACTCATATATAAGTTTGTAACATGTATCAGTCTGTGAAACTAGGAAGGGACCACTAGTTGTGGTGATGATATGGAGAAAAAAGACATGAATTAGTTGAAAAAGGAACTATTCAAATTAAATGTCCTTTTTCTCTTTCAGTCATAGATTGCAATTTACTTTATGTGAAGGTGTGAGGGTTGAATTGCTCTTTCAGCGTCACCTTTCTTCCTGCAATTGCAATTAACTTTGAGTGTGACCAGAACAAAATGGCGAATCAAAGCCCCATGTTAATTGCTATTATATCTCTAAATTGCAATCAAAATACAGCAGGCAAGGGATTATGGATTCAATTGCCTATACTCTGTGATGTAGGTAGACTAATGTAGTCTAGTGATCTCTTATAAGGCCTATGTTTATGCATGTGGTCCGCTTGAAGTAGCAAGTTTGCCGGAGCGTGTAAAACAATACCGGTCAGGTCCGGCGGTCTGGCGAACTTTGGAAAGACTGAGATTCCTGCCTATTCATCATGCAAACCTCCTTTGTAGAGCAGAAAGTTGTTCATTACAGTCGTTCATGGGCATGCCCATGTCTCTAAATCTAAACCTACCTAAAATATTTACATTAACCTGACTTTATTTTCATTTACAGGTGCCTACATTAAAGGACTCTATGTGGAGGGAGCTCGGTGGGATCGCAAGATTCGAAAATTGAATGAATCCATTCCCAAACAGTTGACGGACCCAGTGCCAACAGTAAGAAATTGGAATTATTTGCTATGTCTATTGCCTTGCTTTTCCATGTCAGGCATTCGCATCTTCAATGCAATGCATGCATACACATTGATTGTAGAATTTTATGCAAATGATTTATGGACTAAAAATACTGTGAATAGGAAACATATGGAAGAGTGTTAATGTATTATCCGAATTTTAATACTATTAGGAAATTTCAGAACCTACTAATAGTGCGTAGTTTGGCTTCATTAGAACTTTGGTATTTAGAATCAGTTATCCCACTTGTATTGGTCATGATCATCATCATCATCATCATCAATAACAGGTCTTGTAATGCGCCCCTCCTATTTGCATACTAGGTCTCAACAATAAGGCAGATTTAATTACTTCTACTTGCTATATTGAAAGTTTAATCTTATTGGTGAGACATACTCAAGGATGGAGGAATCCACTTAAGGCCAGCCGGGTAGCCTAATGTTAAGGCATCCGCCAATTCCACATTGGCCTGCATTGCTGAAGGTCCCTGGTTTGATCCCTAGCTTGGGCTGGATGTCGATCGCACGAGGCGTTGAATTTGCCTTCTACTTAGTATCTTTGCTGAGGCAAGTAAATGACCTCAATCAAGGGTAAATGTGTAACCTGGTGTGGACTCAAATCCTATCATCTCATCATTACATACAAGCTGATTAAGCTTTAGACCCAGTATCATCGAGGAACTGTGATAGGAATTATGAACACACCTTACTTAATTTATTTTGTTCTGTCACCTAAATTTATTTTTATTCTGCAGATCCAGCTAATACCCTGCAAGAAGTCAGAGATTGTTGAACGCAACTTCTACTTGGCACCAGTATACAAAACCAGCGAGAGACGTGGAACTCTGTCGACAACTGGCCATTCGACTAACTTTGTATTCAGTATGATGGTTCCGTCCAATCACGATGAAGCACACTGGGTTGCAAGAGGTGTTGCCCTCTTGTGTCAATTAGATAGTTAGATAAAGCGCCATCTAGCATAATATGTATGAAAATACTTTGAACTTAGTGTACATTACTTATGTACACTTATTTGAAAATGATCTAACTTGTATTTCTGTGATAGTATTTATGAATATAAACTGTGAGGATTCGATCTAAACCATTTTATATACATTGGATGTATCATTTGATATATTTTATTTTGAGATATTTACCTTTTTGGTTGTTGTTTTCTAATAAACTGGCTGTCTGTGATAAATTGATTACATAAGCATTATTATCATTTTTGCTTTAGAAAGCCTTTTTTGAGCCACTCTTAATCCCAAAATAAATTGTTGTGAGGAAGTATGAAAAGAGGAAGTACATAGTAATATATTAAAACCATATCAATATCTAGTCTTGCCGGGATAAAGATTAATAATTGTGATTTGTTATTATTTATATGGGATGAATGATAAAACCAGATTTTTTTGATGAAACTGCATAGTTTTTATGAATGATCTTTATGTTGTTGTTTTGGGCAATTAAAAATATATTGCAAACGATGAATTCTGAACATTCATTTTTCATGTTTATTTATGCAGTACTGCTTGTACTAAAGTAAAAAAAATCTTGATTGTTTAGGGATCACAACATAGCGAAATGTTTGTCTATTCAGATACATTACTGGAATAGCTTGTCTTAGACAGTTGGGTGGTCAGGGAGCTCGAGACTTTGGTCAAATCCTCTGAAGGTCCAGGGTTATTTTTTACCTTTTTGGACATTGTTTAGATGAAGAAATCTCTGTCAAATCATTAAATGATTTGCCCCAGACATGATATCTCAACATTACATATACCTAAACTAAAATGAATTCGCTAATTGATCTATCCATTTTACAACAAAACTCATGATTGATTTATTACAACAAATGAATTCACAAAATTATTAAAGATAAATAATTTCATAACTGCATTCAAATATCTCTCTTTATATATACTCTGGTATTCATATTTGAATTAAAATTTGGTTTGAGTTTGCAGAGTCACTAAGAAGAATTATTACACAGAGCTCTAGCATAAAATAGATCAATATATCAATTTATGCAAACAATCCAGGTATTATGATGATATGATCAAATGTTGCTGTGGAAAAATATGACACAATACTAAATCTTTCACTAAACTTTATTCAAGACAGTTCTCACTATGACTAACAAATTCAATGTTTAAAGTAGTAAAGACATACTATACAAGCAGTGATTACAATGATCATTTAGCATATGCCTTATTTTTTGTCATGATCACCACATTCTATAAAACAATTATTTTAAGCAATATCAAGTGATTGTGATGTTGGTCTTGGAAGTGGTAGTTAAAAGGTCCATTTACAAATTGTGTTCAACTGATTTCTCATCTGTAATAATTCTGTCATTATCTTGCTTACATTTTTAGTTTTTGCAGTTTTTTGCCAAGCATGAAATTCATCATGGAGCTTGTGGCGAATGTCTTTATTCCCATCATTTGCTGGAGTTTCTATAGTACAACTGTTTGCCAAATCAGCATAACACTGCAAAACTATTCGGGTAGGAAACCAATTCAAGCCCAATGTGAGCATCATCTGAACAGTCTTTCATGTAGTTCATCAATGAACTGAAGTCACAGTGTTGTCTGTCTTTCCAGTTATAAAGCACCTTCTGATTGCACAATTGCTCCATGTCAGCAACTGGAGTTGGGTAAAAGCTCTTTTCACAACGAAATTTGTTAGAGAAAGGACATTCAATGCCTTCATCGTCAAAAACTGTAATCTTCTGAAAAACTTGTTTTATTTCACTGTCAGTCAAAAACCCATCAATTGTTGAGACTGCATTTGCAAAATCTTGTGTGGTCATGGTTGGGAATCGTATTTTGTACAATGCATCTCCAATGGCCTTCCTCATGTTGGCTCCATTATTAGTGATACCCGCTCTTATGCACCTTACTGTCATCCACCACTTCAGAAACCGAAAAAGAGCAATTTCTAATACATTAGTGGAATCAACATCAAGGAAAGCAGAAAGAGCAGGTTGGGAAAGCTCCTTGAAAGAATCAGATGTCATGACCTGTTTAGTTTGCTTTGAAAATATTTCCAGACACTTCTTCTTTATTCCCTCAGAATTGAAGTTAATTGCCTCCTCCATGTAAGTACAAACATTGTCAGTCCCAATAGATTTAATGATGTGATCAGTGCATAGCTCCTCCAGATATTTTATCTTGAGTTGTTTGGAAGCAGACATAAGAGGGAACACATTGTCATTTGATATAGTTATTTCATCACTGTACATGTACCTGTAAAAAACATTGAGGCTCATATTTGAGTTGAATAAGATTCCTATAATGTGTATGAAATGACATTATCAAAACATCACACAATCTAATTTAATTTAATTTAAATTATTGTGTGCACATGAT